>CATIWR010241359.1:0-21131 GCA_949677035.1 Omphalea diandra | reverse complement strand
GTACTTAACTCATTTGTAGAATCTTCTTGTGCCATGAAGCAAATATTAGCAACTTCTCATTCTTCCTCTTCTTCACTTGAGCTGTCATCCCAAGTGGCCTTGTCCTATCTCTTCATCACTTGAGTTAATTTTTATCTCCTTCTCCTTTGTTGAAGATTTAAGAGCCAAGGATCTTATTTCTTTTTTTGGTTTATCTTCTTAGCCTTTTAGCTTTTTCATTTGTTCATTTTTTATAAGGCCAACTCATGAGTTAAGAGTTTGCCTATCAACACATCTGTTGGCACTTTCTTAATCTCCATATTAGACTCTTGGATGCTGCACACTCTAGTACCAAATTTATCTAAAGGAAGAGTTTTGATGGTTTTTATGTTTACCTCATAGTTTGTAAGAGTCCTTCTGAATTTCTTCATGTTGGTGACGATAGATTTGAGCCTATTTATCATTTCGGTGATGCTTTCATTATCCTTCATCATGAATAGCTCCCATTCAATCACGTACATCTCCAACCGGCTTGACTTTACTAGTGTTGTACCTTTATAATAGTTCTCAAGTGTCTTCCAAATGGCATGCACTTTTTCAATCTCTTCTATAGAGAGAGAGTTTAGAAGAATGACCATTGCCCTCTTATTTTTGCCATTTGATCTCCAGTGAGCTTCAACCCATTCTTCCCTTAGAATAAGTTATTCAATTCCATCCACTACCTTGGTGGGTGGCTTCCGTTCTTTGACAACCATATCTCGAAGTTTCACCACTTTTGTGTCAAGATATATTTCCATTTTATACTTCCAATGAGTATAGTCTATTCCATCAAAGTGTGGCTTGAGGTGTGAGTGGATTCCTTCTTGTGCCATGATCTTTTACTCACCAATAAAGGTTTGTTTGAGTGTTTAGGTTCTGATACCACTTGTTGGCCCTAGGCACCAAGAAGAGGGGTTGACTTGGTATATAAAAATTAAAACAATAAGGTAAAAAGGAAAATGAGTAAAATGGAGACACAACATTTATAGTGGTTCGAGTATAATTGACCTTACGTCCACTCCCCAATTCCTAGCAATTGGGTGTTCCACTATCTTCCAATGGTGTTTCTAAGCTCACACCAAACTTTTACACTTGTGTTTTTAAGGCTCACACAATAACCTTTACACTTGTGTTTTTGAGGCTTACACAACAACCTTTACACTTGTATTTTTAAGGCTCACACAATAACCTCTTTTTAGTTTTTTTACAGGCTCACACTAAAACCTTTACAAATGGTGTTTATGCTCACACCAAATAATCACCTAAAGAAGAGAAATGATTGAGTAGCAAAATTGTAAGAGTTTGGGTTACAAATTAATGAATTCTCTTACATTTACATCTGTTTGGTGAGGTATTTATAGCCTCTACCCACCAAAGAGACATTGCAATAAAACTAGTAGTAAATCTTCAAAGTATGCTAGACAGATTTTTGCATTAAATGCTTGTCAGGCTTCATTCGTGGTCGCTACTACTCTTTCACGATTGTGATTTTCCAATTTTCCATACGGGAGCCAAAAATTATAGCAAAAATCCCTATTTGTGTCTAACGGCTAGTCCACGTGACATCTTCCCATTGGTCCACCAAAAAAATATAGTCGTTGCCTTTCACCTGTTCACAAAAGTAGCGGTCGCAATTTTTCTTGTACAGACCGTGACTTAGGATGCAAATTTGTCTATCAAAATGTTTATCTTCTTCTTCATGATTTGCGGTTGCTACCCATAAGTTGGCATCGTGATTTTTGTCTTCCAACGATCACCTAGGACACTTGTTATGCTATGGTTGTGGACTTGATTCCCTCTTGAGTTACTTCAAAATTTGTGGTTGCGACTGAGATGTGACACACATTGCGAATTTGTTTGTGACTTTGGATCTCCTTTCTTTGAATTGGTCATGACAGAGAAGTGGCCCACGAATTCATCTGTCTAATTTGTCAACCTGCCTTAGTCTAGTTTGTGGTCGCAATTTATGAAGTTGCGATTGTGAATTAAGAGACACTTTGCTTTCTTTGGAGATTATGGACTTCATCTAACTTCAAATTTAGAGACTATCTAAAAACTAGAAAACAACACTTAATTGAAACATTAGAATTGATCAATCTTCTTTGTCAATATCAAAAAAGGTTTAAGACTTAGCATTAACCATCCTAGTCTAACAAATTGATCTACTTGAATCACTATGGTATGTGCTTGAAAATAGGGTCTCAACTTCCCTGCTGAAGTCACCAATGCCATGGCTAGTTTTTCTAGCTTAAGATATCTTATTTCAGTCCCATGAAGGACTCTGTTAGTGTAATAAATGGGATGTTGTTCACCATTTGATTTTCGAACTAGGATTGAGGCCAACATTTCTTGTCCTGTCGCTAAGTACATATAAAGTGTTTCTCTTACTTCGCGTCAGCTCAAGAGAGGTAGAAAGTTAAAGAACACTTTGAGTTCTTCAAACGCTATTTAGCTATCCTCTGACCATCTAAAGCGTTTTGTTTTCTTCAAGATTTTATATTAAGGAAGGCATTTTTTTGTCGAGCAAGATATGAACCGTCCTAAGGCTGTAATCTTCCTATTTAGCTTCTGAACTTTGTTAGCGGTTCTTAGAGGTCTTACATCAAGAATGTCTTGGATCTTCTCAAGGTTTGCTTCAATGCCTCATTTTGAAATCATAAATCCCAAAAACTTATATGCCTTCACTTTGAAGGTGCATTTTTTGAGTTCAGCTTCTTTTCGTACATGTTCAAAATACTAAAAAATTCTTGCAGATAATCTGCAAGGGATTTATTAGTTTTGTCTTTAACAATAATATCGTCTACATATACTTCTACATTATTACCAATTTGGTCTCTAAACATGAAGTTCATGAGCCTCTAATAAGTTGCTCATGTGTTTTTCAATCTAAAGAGCATCTTTGTGCAGTAATAGGCTCCCTAATCTATGACAAACTTGATTTTTTCATCTTTTAGGTGCATCGGTATCTAGCGGTATCCCAAAACTGCATTTAAGTAATTGTACCTTGACAAATAAGTAGTGAAGCCAATCAACTAATCAATTTTTGGCGATGGGTATCTATCTTTAGGATATGCCTTGTTCAAGTTTGTGAAGTAGATGTATATCCTCCATTTGCTACTTTGTTTCCTTACCATTACAACATTTGTCATCCAGTCAAGATACTTTACTTTCCTAATAATACCTGCATTTTAAAGTTTAGCTACTTCTTCTCCTATGGCTTTCTATCTTTTGAGGGTAAACTGCCTCTTATTTTATTTATAGGCTTTGTCATAGGGTCCACATTCAGCCTATGGCATGCCATCAACGGATGGATTCCTGGTATCTCTTATGGTTTGGATGCAAACCTCTCTATGTTCTCCAAAATGACATGGGAAGCCATTTGGTCACTAACTGATTCATATCTATATAATATTTGATTATTTTGTTAGTTGAAACTTTAAGTTCAGTTAACTAACCAACTGGCTCTGTTCGCTTTATTGTTTGAGATTTGTTTGTTTAGTCTTTAGCACTCATTCTTTATGTTGTAGGGCTATGTGGTTGCATTCGTTCGCCATCTTTTGGTTCTCCATCACTGTTACCACTCCTTTAGGTGTTGGTATTTTCATGGTTAGGCATTTTATACTGCACTTGTTTTAAGGAGATAAGGCATTCCAAGAATTCCATTGCAAGGAAACTCCTCATCTATAACATGGAACAAAGTTTTATCTATTAACATCAGTCCTAATCTTTCATCCATCATTTCTACCTTTAGGGTAGTTGCCCTAGTGGATCGTAGCTTCTTTCCCTTTCAACCTACAAGTGGCTTTCTTATTCTCCTAAAGTCTATTAGTGTTCCTCTCATCGCTTTGTTTGGTGATAGCATTAGTTGCGCTCCCCCCATCAACCAATAATCTTTTAACAAGGTATTCATTTAGGACACCTTACATAAGGCATTGTTATGGAGGGCATCAATGTGTTCATCTTTCAGGCTAAATATAATTGCTGGGAGTTTTTTATGGGTACTATTAAGGAAAATTTTTAAGCGTTAGTGTTTTTTATTTGATGGGTTAGGCTGGTCTCCTCTCATGATTACACTGATCAAGCCTATTATCCTTTTGCTGGGGCATTCCTCTATTTTTGGTTCTTGATCTTCATCTCTAGATCTCTTCTCCTTATTATCTTTGACAAACTTTTGAAGTGCTCCATGTTGGACTAGGTTGATCAAATCTAAGTCAAAACTCTATTTGATCTTAGCAATGTAGATTGATTTGTTCTAACGCCAAATTTACGTGTTGATTTTGGAAATTTTTAGATAGGTTTACATTGGAAGTTGAATGAGAGTCTAAATCTTAACCATTGTGAAAAGCATTCCAATTCGCAAAGGCGAAGTTTAATTCGCTACCTCTATCTTGCAAAAAAAATGGAAGAAGATGGGATAGATGGATTCACGGTGGAAATCATAACCGCTATCTTGCCAAGGATTTTGTAAAGTTATAACAGATAAATTTGCGGTAAGAGTCGCGTCCAAAATCGTGATCGTAACTTTTGGATTTACTTGGAGGGAATCAAGTCTATAACCAGAGCATGCCAAGTGTCCTAAAAAGCCATTGGTTTATCAAAATTTTGAGGGTGATATAATGATCAAGACTACGATTTAATGGAGCTACATTTCCTTGTCAAATAGAAGGATTTACGGTGGCAATAGTGTCAGAGGAAAAATATTTCGTGAGCACGACTTTTGTTTGGCTCGAAGAACATAACGACTATATTTTTTTAGAAGACTAATGGCAGTTTGCCATATGGACTAGTCATTAGATACATACAGAGTTCTCCATTGTGATTTCAACAATTTTAGAGTAAAAAGTGAAATCGCAACTGCGATTGACTAGTTATGACCTCAAAATTAGTATGACAGACATTTAATGCAAGATTTGTCTAGCACAACTTAGAGATTTCAAAATTGTTTTGTTTTTAACGTCTCTTTGGTGATTGTTGCCTATAAATACACCACTAAATTGACATGAATACATGGGAATGACATTGAATGTAGCCAAACTCTTGCAATTTTATTTCTCAACCTTTAGTTGGTATTGTTGGGTGTGAGCATTAAACACCATTGTTATTGGGTTTGAGAGTTAGCTTAGTTATAAAACTTTTGTGTAGGTTAAGTGTGAGCCTTTAGGAAAACACTTGAGAGGTTTTTGTATAGGCCTTGAAACACAAGTTGTAAGGTTATGTGAGAACCATAAAACACAAAGTGTAAAAGTTTGGTGTAAGCTTAAAAATACCATTTAGTGATAGTAAAATACCTAATTAGAAGAATTGGGAAGTGGACGTAGGGTTTGTTAACAGTCAAACCACTATGAAATCTTATGACTTTAACTCTTCTCCTTCATCTTCTATTTCCACCTCATCAAATCTTTCCCTTCAAATTTTTATTTTTTCACCAATTCAACCCCCCTTTCTTGGTGCTCAAGGGCGAACAAGTGGTATCAAAACTTTGTCTCATTAAAACCCTTAATTGTGTGAGTAAAGATAAATGGCATAAAAAGGAATCAACACCTATCTCAAGCCCTGCTTCGATGGATTTGACTGTTCTCATTGGAAGTACATAATAGAGATTATTTGGACAGCGATGTGGTGGATTTATAGGATATAATAGCAAATAAATGGAAGCCTCGTAGCAAGGTGGTTGATGAAAATGAAGAATTGATCCCAAGGGAAGAATGAGTGGAAGCACACAGAAGGTCAAATAGGAAAAATAAAAGGGCTATGACAATTCTTCTTAGCTCTTTGTTAAGAGATGAGATTGGAAGAGTACAACATTGCTTCATAACCCATATAATTTGGAAGGCACTGGAGAATTACCATAAAGGCACAACATTGATGAAATCCAATAGGTTGGAAATGTTTGTGACAGAATGAGAGTTATTCATGATGAAATACAATGAGAGCATCACTGACATGATAAATAGACTACTGTCAATCGTCACAAACATAAAGAAATTCGGTAGAATACTCACCAATCATGAGGTAAACACCAAAATACTAAAATCTTTACCTATTGAAAAGTTTAGAGCTAGAATATACAGTATCCAGGAGTTAAATCCAAAAATTGGCAAGGTGCCATCAGATGTTCTTATAGGCAGACTTCTCACTTATGAGCTAGCCTTCAAAAAGGATGAGGAAATAAAAAAGATGAGAGGGCAGGGAGACAAGAATGATAAAATAGAAAAGAAAATCTTGACACTTAAATCTTCAGCCAAAGATAAAAAGGTAAAAGTTGTCTCTAGTGATGATGATGATAATGAAAAAGAGGAGGAAGAGTCTGCCATACTTTTTAGAAGGACCAAAGAGATGATAAAAGGAACTTCAAGAAGGCATCTCCTAACCTCAAGGAAAAGAAAAATGAAGTGGACTATTGCGAGTGTGGGAAGTAAGGTCACATTACATATGATATCCCTAAGCAGAAGAAGAAGAAGAAGAAGAAGAAGAAGAAGAAAGGGGACAAGGAGAAGAAGAAAAATTTTAAAGCCACTTAAGATGACAAATCTAGTAAGGAGAATGAAGATGAGAAAGTGGCAAATCTTTATTTCATGGCACAAGAGGACTTTTATAATGAAGTAAGTTTTTCACCTCACTTTAGTAATAATTATGATGCATATGATGATGTAGATGATGAGCTTTTCAAAGCTCTTACTTTGAGATGTGATAAGTATAAATCACAAATGAAAACTTAAAAAAAGAAATGTTGAAAATTAGAGGATGAATTTAAATCCTTAAATGAGCTTACAAGTGAAAATGAGCTTACAAGTGAATTGAAGACTTCAAATGAAGATCTCAAAAAATCTATAAAAAGTTTTATCAAGTCTTCATCTTCCCTTAACTCATTAAGAAACAAAAATGATTCCTTAAAAGGAAAAGTGACTGAGCTTAAAAATTTTATTTCTAAGTTCCACAAAGGGAAGAAAGATTTAGATGCACTAACTATATCTCAAAGACCTCCTTTAGTAAGATATGGTGTAGGCTTCAATGGATCTTCTTCATCAACACCTCCACCACAACACTTATTAGAGCATCAACACCTTAAACATCTAGTATTGAGGTAATTGGTAGGAATAGTGCTAGTAATACTAAGCCATCTATGACCAAGGGCAAGGGAAAGACACCTCAAAGCTTAAAGTTTAAGCCTAAAAAGACCAATTATGCATTCATCTACACTAAGAGGCATGCTTACCCAAAAACACATAAAAAATTCTCTTCTACTCCTAATCATTCATGCACATGCATACACTCTAACTACTATGGTATGAGAAGGCCCCCTACTCATACTAATGTTATACATAGGAGAAAAACTTACAAGTCTAAGCTTCAATGTTATTATTGTATGAAGTTTGGACACATAAATACTTTTTTCTACATTAGGAAGGCTCACCTCAAACTAGAGGACCCTTCAAGACCTAACCCCAAATAATCCAACTATGCTTGGGTACTTAAACAAAGATAATTTGTTTGTGTTTTGTTAGAATGTTTAACAGGCACCAATGAGGACAATGATTGGCACGTGGATAGTGGGTGCTCAAAGCATATGACAAGAAACAAAAAACTATCCATAACCCTAATAGAAAATGAAGGTGGCAACGTCACATTTGGGAATAATGCCAAGGGTAAGGTAATTAGCATTGGAATAATTAGTAAGGACGGTTGTTCATTTATTGATAATGTTCTTTTAGTTGAAGGTTTGCAATATAATTTGTTAAGTGTAAGTCAATTATGTGACAAAGGTAATAAAGTAATTTTGACCCTAGAGAATGTTGGGTCACAACTTTGGTGGATAAAGAGGTAATCTTTAAAAGTGAAAGGAGAGACAGTACCTACTTAATTTACTTAGACAATTTGGCTAACTAATCCTTCAAGTGTCTTCTGTCTCTTAGTAATAAAGCTTGGCTTTGGCATAGAAGACTTGGTCATCCTATCATGGAGCTCTTACAAAGTCTACCTAAAGGAAAGCTAGTAGAGGGTCTTCCAAAGATAAAATTCTCTAAAGACAAGACTTGCGGACCTTGTCAAAAGGGAAAGCAACACTAAACTTCCTTTAAAGCAAAGAATGTTGTAAGTACTTCTAAGCTTCTTCAACTAATTCATATGGACATAATTGGACCTACTAGGAATGTTATTCTAAGTGGGAAGCATTATGCATTTGCCCTAGTTGATGACTACTCTAGGTTTACATGGGTTTCCTTTCCTGTTCATAAGAATGACACTTTTGATGCTTTCAAAAGTTTTGTAAAAAAGTTCAAAATGAAAGAGGTTACTTCATTTCTTCTATTAGAAGTGACTATAGAAAGGAATTTCAAAATGAATATTTTGAAACTTATTGTTTAGAGAATTGGATCTCTCATAATTTTTCTACTCATAGAACACCAGAAGAGAATGGTGTTGTAGAGAGGAAAAATAGGACATTAGTAGAGATGACTAGAACCATGCTTAATGAGTATTCTTTGCCTAATTACTTTTGGGTTGAAGCCATCAATACTTCTTGTTATATTGCCAATAATGTTTTTAAAAGATCCATTCTAAACAAAACTTCTTATGAGCTATGAAATGGTAGAAAATCTAAGTTTTAATACCTTAAAGTTTTTTGGTGAAAATGCTACATTCTAAATACAAAGGACAACCTTGGAAAATTTGATTAAAAAATGAATGAAGACATTTCTTTAGGTTACTCCACTTCTAGCAAAGCCTATAGAGTATTTAACAAAAGTTATATGGTTGTTAAAACGTAAATGAACATTATGTTTGATGAATCTAGTAAACTTGTTCTTGGGAAAGGTTCTCTTATTGATAATCTTGCAAGTGATTTTGACCAGTTAGAGCTTGATTGAACTCCAAAAGAGATGGTGATTGATCTTAAGGATAACAAGTCATCACAAGAAGTTGAATCTCAACCATAATAAATAAAAAAACTCTACCTAAGAACTTTCTAAGGATTAAAGATTCTCTAAACATCACGCTAAGGACCTTATCATCGGTAAGACATCTAAGGGAGTAAGTATTATATCTCAACTTCATGCTTTAGATAATAATCTTGCATTTCTTTCTCAATTTGAGCTAAAATTTATTGATGAGGCTTTTGATGATGTGAGTTGGGTGGTTCCTATGCAAGATGAACTCAACCAATTAGGGAGAAACAAAGTTTGGGAACTTATTCCCAGGCCTAACGAACACCCTATAGTGGGTTGCAAATGGATGTTTAGGAATAAGTTAGATGAGAAAGGTTTCATTTCTAGGAACAAAGCTAGATTGGTTGCAAAGGGTTACAACTAAGAGGAAGACATTGATTATGATAAAACCTTTGCCCCTGTAGTAAGATTAGAGACCATCGGGATTCTTTTGGCATTTGCATATCACATGAGATTTAAACTTTTTAAAATGGAAGTAAGGAGTGCATTTTTGAATGGTCTCATTGAAGAGGAAATTTATGTTAAACAACCTTATGGTTTTGAATCTCATGCTTTTCCAAATCATGTTTTCAAATTAACTAAAGCTTTGTATGATTTGAAACAAACTCCAAGAGCTTGGTATGAAAGACTTAGTTCATTTCTTTTACAAAATGACTTTGAAAAAGGTAAGATTGATACAACTTTATTTGTCAAAGGGCACAACAAAGATACACTTATTATATAAATATATGATGATGACATTATATTTGGTGTACTAATGAATCTCTTTGTGAAGATTTTGCTAAGTGTATGACTAGGAAATTTGAGATGAGCATGAAGAGTGAGTTCAAGTTCTTCATTGGTCTATAAATCAAACAAACCAAAAAGGGCATCTTCATTAACCAAACTAAGTATGCAAAGGATCTGCTCAAAAAGTTTGGCATGGATGGATGCAATGTAGTAAAAACTCTAATGAGCGCAACCATTAAACTAGACAAAGATGAATCAGGTAAGCAAGTTGGAAAGAGGTATAGAGCTATGATTAGCTCTCTCCTCTATCATACTGCTTCTAGTCCTGTCATTATGTTTAGTGTTTGCAAGTGTGCTAGGTTTTAATCTTTCCTTAAGGAATCACATTTAAATGCAGTAAAAAGGATTATTAAATATTTACATGGCACATTACATTTAGGGTTACGGTATCCTAGAAATTAATCTTTTAGTCTTCTTGGATATTCTGATGCGGATTATGTCAGCAGTTTATTAGATAGAAAGAGCACTTATGAAACTTGCTAATTCATAGGTGATTGTTCAGTCTCTTGGTTTAGCAAAAAGCAAGTTTCACTTGCCTTATACCATCGAAGTGGAATATATAGCGACGGGTTGTTATTGCACCCAATTTCCTTAGATGAAAGAACAACTCAAGGATTATGACAAAGATGTTGATCACATTCCTATCAAATGTTATAACATAAGTACAATAAATCTTTCAAAGAATCTCATCCAAAGCATAATTTTTATTAGATACCATTTTCTTAGAGATCATATCTAAAATGGTAATGTGGTGTTAGAATTTATTGACACTTATCATCAACTTGCAGAAATTTACACCAACCCCTTAATGAAGAAAGGATGAACTTCATCGAGAGCGAACTAAAGATGCTAGATGGAATCTCCCTAGGGTGAAAATTGGTCTCACTTCATATTCTTCATTGTGTTTGTCAATTTTGTTTGATTGAATGTTATGTTTAATAGTTATGTATGTTAAATGCTTTGGATGTGTTAATTCATTAATGTTGGACTAGGTTGGTCAAACCTAAGTCAAAGTCCTCTTTTAATCTTGACAATAAAGATTGATAGGTATAAATGTTTTATTCAAGTGTTGTTTTTACAATATATAAATTAGGTTTTCATTGAAAGTCGGATGAAAGTCTAAATATCTAACTTTGAGTAAGGGATCCTAATTTGTGGTTAGGATCCTCTAATTCATTGTTGCGACCTTGCAACAAGGATTGATGAAGTTAGGCTAGAAGAATTTACAGAGGAAATCGCAACCGTGATCTAGCCGAGGGGAACTTAACTATCATACAGAGGTATTCGCAGTGGTGTTCACGTCTAATGTCGCAATCATGAATTTCATAGTTGCAAAAAGGGAACCAAGTCTGCAACCATAACATGCCAAGTGTCTAAAGCCACTGTTGGAATATCAAAATTCATGAGGGCAAATCACTTGTCATAACTGCAACTAAAGAAAGTGTTTCCTCCTCACCAAACAGAGGAATTCATGGTCTTAGTCGCGCCTAAAAAGGACATCAATCGCGATCGCGATTTTCGGTTGAACAGATGAACACAATTCTTGGAGCACCAATGGTACATTGACACGTAGTCTAGCCATTAGACATAAAAAGGGATTCTTTGTCGTGATTTCAGGCTTCCTAATGTAAATTAGAAAATTGTGATCACGTAATGCCGATCATGATTGTGATTTCTATCTAACAGGCATTTAATGCAAAATTTGCCTAACTTACCTCAAAGATTTAGGTATAGTTTGTTAGTAACATCTTTTTAGTGGATGTTACCTATAAATACTCCACCAAACATATATAAATGCAAGAGAATTTCATTAATTATAACCAAACTCTTGCATACATGCTTCACAACTTCTTATTTTTTGTGAATTCTTTATTGTTTGGTGTTAGCATTAAACACCTTCGTATTTAGATTGAGAATTAACCTAAAATTCCCAAACTCTTGTAAAGGTTGAAGTTTGAGCCTATCTAAAACACTTGAATGAGGTTTTGTGTGAGCCTAGAAACACAAAGTGTAAGGGTTATGTGTGAGCCATAAAACACAAATAGTATAAGTTAGGTGTGAGCTTGGAAACACCAAGTTTAGTTGAGTGAAATACCCAATTGTGAAGAATTGGGGACTGGACGTAGGGTTTGTTAACACCTAAACCACTATAAATATCTTGTCTTTTATTACTTCTACTTCTTCTTAATTCTCTTAACACCTAACCTTCCCTCTAAAATTTTTTAATTTCTCAATAATTCAACCACCCTTCTTGGTGCACAAGGGCCAACAAATATGCAATTATGCTTTTTCTATACCAATTTGCTTGAATTAATCACCATTACATTAAGTTAATCATATCTAGAAAGGCTAATTTTTATTTCCCTTTGTTTTTAGTTTTACCTTATAATTCGTGGTTGTTATTATACATTCGCAGCCATTATTTACTGGTACTCCTCATATTTTTGTCAAACTCTTAATTCACTGTCGCAATTATAGATCATTACTGTGAATTAATTTGTTGACCGTTTTTGAGGAAATCTTATCCATTGCTCACAAAATTCATAATTAATGATTGCGATTAGCTAATAGTGATCACAAATTCTAGTAACCGTCAGACATTGATTGATTTGATTATCAATCGGTGTTTGTTCCTCATTTATTGCTTATGTTACCATTTTCTTACCATGTTTGCTTTATTTTTTTATCTTTGGTTGCTTGTTCAAAATTTAGTGATTTTTTTACCATTTTTTAACCATTTTTGCTTTCTTTTTTTTTTTTTTTGCCTATTTAAGCCATCCTAACACTCTTTTATTCCATTTCTATCTTTTTCTCTTCATTTATCATTCATCTCTTCTCTTAGTCCTTCTAAACTCTCTCAAATTTCAACCTTCAATGGCACTCAAGAAACTAACTAGAGCGAAAAAGGGAAAGGGCATTGCCTAACCCCAAGGCCCTCCTTCCATCTACCTTATGAAAGGGATAATAAAAGAAGAAAAAGAAAGATTTAAAGCTAATACCAATAAAATCATCCAAGCCAACAAAATTCCTTTCACGTTTCTCTTTGCATCACTTGGAATCAAGGAAGAAATTCATGCTTTTCTCTCTAACCTGGATTGGAATGAATTCATATTTCGAGATGAACTAGGCTATGAGGAGAGAGTCCAAGAATTTATGTGTATTGTCACCTTGAGCAGAATGGCTGAATCAAAAAGTAGGTGCATACGGGTTGATATTTAGGACTTTTAGGGACTCCCATTTCATAACCTTTATCCAACTTTCTTCTCTCTTCAACCTTCAAATAGGAGATAATATTCCTTTCATTATCCCTGGACTTGATGTAATCTATTCTGAGTTTTGGTTAGAGATTTCTATTGAAATCAAACATAGCCCTAAAACATCTTTGGCCAAATACATTAAGACCCTCACCAATTGGCTTCTTTACTGAATCATCACTTTCTCTATAAATGTTAGGGGAAATAGGAATGAAAAAGTTTCCCAAAAAGACCTCACATTTTTGTTTTGTCTAACTAAAAATAAGCCAATTCAAACAGGTCGATACCTTATGGATCAATTGATTTACATGAGTACAAAACCCAAAAACTAATTTTTCCTCCTTTTTCTTGTCACAACCATATACAGATTTGTGAGATCCTTGAATAAGGAAAATGAGAAATTTCTCACCAAAAAATACTTATCCTCCCAAAACTTCATTGAGTTGCCCTATTTGATTAATGCCAAGGCAATCTATCCAGATACTTACGTTTATACCTTGCGGTCTCTAAGGGCATAGAAGCACAAAACCACTCATGCTTTAAAAAGAGAGAGGCTTGTGATAGAAGAGAGTGCCCAACCAATTCCATCTCCTAAGCCTAAAGCCAAACCCAGAACTTCTACCATCTCTCTTTTCCATCAATAAGAAGTTGGACAAGGTGATGTGCATGATTAAAATGAGATTTCTTCTTCTTTTCCAGCTCTATAGTAACCTAGTGGATCTTCAAGAGAAGGTGGATGCAACACCTTGCCATCTTTCAAACTTTGAGGATTGAGAGGATACCCCAAAAGAAGAGAAAGACCAAGAAGTGGAAGAAGGAGATGAGGCACAAGAAAGAAGAGGTAAAAAAGTTGAAGATACTGATGATGATGATATCTCTCCACTTCTTTAGTTTTTCTTACTTAGGTTTGTAATTTTGTTTTGTTTGTGTTCATATTTAAGGCCTAAGTTTATGATCCTACATGCTTTTATTTTATGTTTCAATTTAGTTTGTATCTGTTTGATATCAATAAATTTTAAGTTTTTGGTTCCTTCTATGGTTGTCCTTACTACTTTATACTTATCCTTATAATTGCATTATTCTCTCTTTTTTATCTTAAGAAATGGGAATAGTGAACTTGTGATTGCATGATGAAAGGGGAGTATAATTTGAGAGGGAGCAATTTCAATTAGTTTAATTGCATTTTAAGTTGTTAAACATTGTTAACCATCTCAACTTCACACTTATGCATTCTTTATCTTGTGTAAATCAATCTTAGTTGTCAAAATAAAAAAATGGGGAGATTCTCAGAGTAGGTTGGTCAAACCTAAGTCAAAACTTTCTTTTAATTTTGATAATATAGATTGATATATTCTAACATCAATTTTAAGTGTTGATTTTGTAGATCTTTAGATAGGTTTGCAATGAAAGTTGAATGATAGTCAAAATCTCTAGCATTGTGAATGACATTCTAATTTGTGAGGGCAAACTTCAATTCGTGATCACTATCTTATAGAAAGAATGGAAGAAGATGGGGTAGACAGATTCGGGAGGGAAATCACAACTGTTATCTTGCCAAGGATTTGTAAAGTTATAACAGACAAATTCACAGTAAGAGTCGCATCCAGAATCGCACCCATGACTTTTAAATTTGCCTGAAGGAAATCAAGTCCATAACCAGAGCATGCAAAGTTTCTCAGAAAGTAGTTGGTTTATCAAAATTTGTGAGGGTGGCACAATGATCAAGATCGTGATTTAATGAAGCTATATTTCCTTGTCAAACAAAAGGATTTGTGGTGACAATCGCATATTAGAGAAAAATATTTCATTACTATAACTTTTATCTTGCTTGAAGAACATAACGACTGTATTTCTTGAAAAACCAATGGTAGTGTGCCACATGTACTAGCCATTATATACAAATAGGTTTATCCATCGTGATTTTTAGTAATTTTGGTGCAAGAAGTGAAATTGCGATTGCGAATGACCAGTCATGATAACAAAATTAGTCTGACAGATGTTTAATACAAGATCTGCCTAGCACAACTTAAAGATTTAGAAATTATTTTGTTAGTAATGTCTCTTTGATGGTTGTTGCCATACTCCACCAAAACATACATGAATACAAGAGAATAATATTGAATATAACTAAACTCTTGCAATTTTATTTCTCAACCTTTAATTCTTGTATGTGAGTTGGTAGTATTGGGTGTGAGCATTAAACACTATTGTTATTAGGTTTGAGAGTTAGCCTAGTTGTAAAACTCTTTTATATGTTAAGTGTGAGCCTTTAAGAAAACACTTGAGAGATTTTTGTATGAGCCTTAAAACATAAGTTGTAAGGTTGTGTGTGAGCCATAAAACATAAAGTGTAAAAGTTTGGTGTGACCTTGAAAGCACTATTTAGTGATAGTAGAATATCCAATTAGAATAATTGGGGAGTGGATGTAGGGTTCATGAACACCCGAACCACTATAAAATCTTGTGTCTTTAACTCTTTTCCTTCATCTTTTATTTCTATCTCATCAAATCTTTCCCTCAAAATTTTGATTTTCTCATCAATTAAATTCCCTTCTTGGTGCTCAAGGGCCAACACTTTGGTCTGTATGAGTCTTTCGACTTCTTTTTTTAGGTCCCAACACTGTTCGATGTCATGTCCATGATCTTTATAGAACTTGCAAAATAAAGTTTTATCCCTCTTGACAAGCCTATAAGGATTTAACCTTCAAAGATATTGTATGTCAGTACCATTATATTTAATCCAAAAGTGGATGTTACCCCAGGTGTCATTCAATGGTGTGAACTATGTATCTGTGCCATTCTTTATTTTAGTGGAGATAGCATTGGAGCTCTGCAGGGCTAAGTGAGTGGAGTTATTTGGTTTTCTCTCTTGACCTCTTTTTTTACTCTACCATTCTCCATTTGTCCTTTTTCTCTTTTTCCTTTATCTAGCTCAATATATCTCTGAGTTGTGGAGATCAGCTCAGAGTAAGAGTCGATAGTCTTGGTATGAAGGTTATCCTTTAGCCTATCGAATGTGGTTCCACTTCTCATGGCCTCGATAACTATTTCCATATTTTATGGTCTCAATTTCCATTACTTCTTTTTATTGAAACTGTCAATATAGTCTTAAATGGTTTCAACCTCCCTTTGCCTGTAAGACCTTAAAGAACTTGTTTTCCTTGTGCGAGAAATATTAGCGGTGAACCTTGAGAGAAAAAGATATTTTAATTCTTTGAAAGAATGAATAGAGCTAGGGGCAATTGAAGATACCAACTTTGCTCCATTTTTGTAAGTGTAGTAGGGAAAGCCTTATAGAAAATGGCATTAGAGATATCATTAAGTAGCATGGTGGGTCGGAATGTTGACAAATGTGTATGCAGATCTCCCATTCTACTGTACATTTATAGTGCATGAAGCTTCCATTTGTGGGGGAATTTCTCTTTGATAAGTCCCCAGGCTAGAGGTAAAGCTCCAGGTATTTCTTGATAGAGCTTGATTTGGCTTTAAGTGTTTTGTTTGAGAGTCGGCTTCATTATCAAATCAGCCTCTGTCCCCCTTTTGCCGAACCTCATCATGGCTTCGTCCCTATTTGTCTGGTGTGTGGTTTTTAATCCTTGTAGGTTTAGTAGCTGAGGTTATAGCTCTCCATTGTGTTCTCCAGGATTCTATTTAGGTTGTTAGACATCAAGGGCTGCCAGATTTGTGCTAAGAGCCTTAACCATTTACTGATTAAAGTTATAAATGGCAGTCTGTATGGTTTTTGCCAAAGTCTCATAAAATTGTGTTAATACTTCATTTGCAGCAGTAGTCGCGTTAGTGACATTGATGCACACAGTGTTAGTTGGTGTTGCGCTTGAGGATGCATTCTCTTCCTTAGGAGTTGGAAGAGTAGGAATAGGGTTGTTTCAAGTGTGACAGGCCATGACTCACTCTAGATCAAAGGAAAGGTTTTGTTTTTATGAGAGATATGTATTTAGAGATGTAAAGGTGGAAACTTTAAGTAAAACAATCAATGAAACAACAGAAGTTCCCACAGATGGTGCCAATTGATGGACCTTTGATCACTGAAAACAATAAGTGACATGTCAAACAGGTGAGCAAACGTGATTTTAAGAGACTATGTCCTCCACAGTCACTTCGATGCTTAAGTTAGTATAGGAGTTTTAGAGTTTGAAAACTTAGAGAACTTGAGAGAGATTCAAAGAAAGTTTGGGCAATAAGTAATAATGTAAAACCTTAGCAAAAACGTACTTTGGTAGTATAGAAGACAATTATTTATATCCTTGAGGCTTCTATTCTCTTCACAAATATGCCAAAAATAGTACCCATTGAATTTGTCTTTATTATTGCAAGATATCTCGAAAAGTATGTACTGCACAACCGTCTTTCGTTGTTTGAACATTATGAGTGTAACCGTCATTCACCAATCCTTATTTGTTAGTGAATTTTTCAAATGTTGTTCGTTATTCGGTTACAATGTACAATCTTTCAAGGGCAAATACTTTTCATTGTGAGTACATATATCCTTTCTAATAGTGTTCGATTATGTATGATGAAAATTGAAGATACTTTAATTTTTAATAATTTTTAACATATGCATGTGTGGAATGAAAGAAAGGAATCCTCTATCTTATATGTATCACACCCAAACGCAAATGAATGCTATTGCTCCAACCAAACTTTTAACTTTTCCATATAATAAATATATATATATATTTTAAATTTTCTTTTCTTTGGAGATATTAATATTATTATAATCTCTCAGAATTTGGAATAGCAGTGTAGCAAAGACCATTTTTGAAGAGTTGAATCATGATAATAATTGATTAGCATATGCTGTGATTTCCTCTCTCTCACTTTCAAATGATAAATAAATAAATAAATAAAAAAGAAAAGTAGTCGTAACAATATTAGTCATGTTTACGATGCTAGACTTCCTTCGAATAATAAATATTGTAATAAGCAGAGGAAATCATGCCCTGAATCGCGTAGGCTTGCCTATTAATCAAACATTTCTCCATAAATTCATTCATTCATATGTTTAGATACACATGCAAACAGTAAAAAAAAAAAACCTTCATTTTCTAATATTTCTAACTGGCACATCATTACTCAAAAGAAAAAAAAAAATTTTTTATCAACAATTACAATAGGAGAGAGGATTCAAGCCCAAAATGTAAAGGTTTGGATGACAGGTACACTACCAGTAGACTAAAGCTACTATTATGAAACCATACAAATAGTTGATTGAGATAAAAATAGAACCAAATTCAAAATTAAATTTTAATAAATTAAATTTAAAAATTTAACCGAATGAAATCGAATTGAATTATCGATTACTTTTTTGGATTTTGATTTAAAAATGTTTATATTACTTCTTAAATATTTTTATATTTATTTTTAAAATATATTTATATTTTATATAAATATGGATCAAAATAATTTATTTACTACAAATTAATTAAATAACATAAATATCTGCTAAATATTAAATTTCATGATATGTTTAAATATTATAATTTCAATTTGATGTAAATTGATTCAAAATTATTATGCAAAATTAAACTAAGGTAAAATTATTTTAATTTAAAATTAGATCAAATTAAAATAATAAAATTAAATCAAATCAAATAACTTTAAGTATAATTTTACTCACCCAATTTGCCAAGAGATTAATGATACAGTAACAATAAATAATGCAGAAAGTGTGGGCACACATAAGTTTTACAATATAATAATTACTTTAAATTCAAATAACAATAAGACTAGGGGCGAGCAATAATCAGACCGGATTGAAAAAACTAAACAAACCGAATTGGTTCGATTCAATTTGATTTGATCATTTGATAAAATTGATTTAGTTTGATTTTAATTTTAACAAATTTCAGTTTTTCATTTTGTTTTTTAGATAAAAATTGAATTAACTAAAATTATTAATAAATTAAACTAATTTGAATTGAACCATATATAAAATATATGTAATTTTACCGAATTAACCAAAACTACCGTTTGCTCACCCTAAACAAGACCACCTCATGTGACATTTTGGCCGGTGGATGCTCTACATATGTGGATACTAATTATTATTGTTATATTACAATGAAATATTTTAATAAACTATAATTAAATTTTTAAAAAATAAAGACATTTTTAGTTACAAAATATCAAACTACATCTAAAAACGTATTTTAAAATTAAATAGTTATTAAAATTAATTCTCGATATTGCAAGTGATTAAATATTAACTTAACTTCAAAATTATAACATTTTATTTATTATAAAATTTTCAGTAAATTTATATATTTATTAATGATAAAAATTGGAAACATATTGAGTGCTATAATTAAAATAAAATTGAATTGTTATGAAAAATTAAATTTCAAATATATAATAAATTGATTTCAAATTTTAAAAGCTTTTATTATAAATAAATTATAATATTTTTATAAAAGAAATAATGAAATAATCATATTCGTGAAAGAGAATTACTTTTATGATTATAAAAAGAAATTAACAAAGAAACTGAATGTAAGATTAGCATATTACTCTCTTTAAAAAAACAAAAAGAAAAAGAAAATAAAGTTGGCATACATAGAATAGAAGAAAAGAGAAGTGTCATAATTTATAATATATAGTTTCATTCGCCATTATGAATTATGAATAGATTGATTTCGATTGTCCAATAAAATAAGAACAGTGATATCCTGAAATAAAATAAATTAATAAAAATATCTTATAAAATAATAATATAACGCTACAAAACTGTCATTTTATTTTCTTTTTTAATCTTGAAAAATTCATTTCTTTTATAAAGCATTATTATATAATATCAATAACTAATGTAAACAATAATGAAACCTCCATTTTCTGATCTCCAAGAATCCAATCTCTTATAACACTTCATGCTATAAAATATATAAGTTTCTACAGTTGCTAAATTGCAAAATTCACCTACCAGAATGTGTATTATAGTTTGCCACTATCGGGATGAATAATCTTGGCAAGTCCAAAATCAGCAATTCTAGGCTTTAAGAACTCATCCAACAATATGTTACTAGACTTAACATCTCAATGAATTATCAATCTGTCTGGGACAATTGCTTCTTCATATTTTATTTCACTTTTCTGCAGTTTTCTGTAAATAACGTGCTTCTAAAACTTTTTTCCCATGTGTAATATATAAATAACATGCTTTTAGAACTTTTTTTTCCCTATGTATAATATATAAAGTTAATATATTGAATTTGGATTTATTGGTTGTATATTATATTTATAGCTATTCTTATTTCATAATAAAAATATGTTATTTATAAACTCTTAATTTACAATATAAGCAAAATCAATACAAAAAGCATAACATTTGTATAAAATATAAAATTTTAATGAATTAAACTCACAACATCGCACGTGGCTGATTTACTAGTTTAGGTATTAAATTATGAGTTGTAGTAATATGATATTAACTTACAATTCCTATAATTTTTCTTTTCCATAGATGCCACCAACTCCATGTATAGGATGTAGAATATTTAATTATAGGATCTTGTACATAAATTTAGAACACCAAATCTAATAATTGAACGGAAACAAATTGCGTACCTGTCTCTGCGTTGAATCCCAAATAGCTTTGAGTCATAATTACGAAAGCTGAAATAAAGCACTTGAAAATTTATCAGAACGGTTAGAAAACAAAAGCTATATCTTCCTCTCTTTGACCTTCTTGAGGACGGCTACAATGGGCGTAGCAACTAGGGTTTTCTATATATTATGAAGGCAGGAGAAAAGACCTAGCCTATTTATAATAATTTTAACAGGTTCACCCATTACAGGTCCATGTTAAAATAGGCCTACACTGACCGTCTTCCATATCGGCCCACAAAAGATGTCACAAGCCCATAACTCCATTGATCACATTTTAATTGGGCTTACCCACAATCAATAAACTATATTATTCAGTCCGTTTTATAAAATAATTAAAATCAACCCATAATTAATATTAGCCCACACAATAAAAATTTTCAACATAGGATTCATGCTTAAAATCTCTATATCGTGTTCTCAAGAGCATATAATAGCAGTAATCACTTAAAATTAGAAGTAACAATTTTGACTTAATATAAATGTGCTAAAAAGTGATTTTAATTCA
>CATIWR010241325.1:0-11747 GCA_949677035.1 Omphalea diandra | reverse complement strand
AAAATTTTTTTATTTTTTTTTTTTTATATATAATATATTTATATCTCTCTCTCTATATATATATATATATATATATATATATATATATATATATATATATATATATATATATATATATATATATATATATAATATTATTTTAAAAAATTATGATGGTGCAAGTTTTAATTTTGAATTGTGAATTAATGATATTTTATAATAAAATTTTATAATAAAATTATTTTGTAAATAAATTATATTTCAATCACATAACACAAATATATTAAATTTAATTTGGTCAAATTTTTAGTTAAACAAAAATTTATATAATTTTTAGGTATTTTCTCTTTTTTGGATGTAATGAAAATTTTTAGAAAAGCTCAGGAATCAAAATGATCTTTTATCTATTTTTAATAACCAAATATTACTTTGAGGATAGATTTGAAAAAGAAAATTAAAGTTTTAGCATTTTTTGGTTAAAAAATAAAGTATGAGATAAATTTAAAAACACATTAAAGTTCAAGACTTTTTTTGTAATTCAGCTTTCACTAAATGAGTTTTTAAGGGTTAACCCTAATTGTTTAATGAAAATTTGGCATAGTTTTGACCTAACTAAAACCTACCAAACCTCAAAATGAAGTCCATAAATGATGTCCCTAAAAAAAAATAAAATAAAACACACTTCTAATATATCTCCACTCATAATCCTAATAATACGTAAAAACTAGTATAAAAAGCACTTTTAGCATAACATTCATCACACTCAATGCTACAATAACATTCATCACACTCAATGCTACAACTTATTATTGATCATCATCAATTTCTAAATTTATACAAGTTAATGTATATTATATAACAATAATTAAATCAACATCACATTCCATAATTAAGAATAATTTAATAAATCAATTATTTTCAACAATGTTAATTATAAATTACAAAAATAAATTAATCAATTCCAACAATATTAATTATAAATGTCAATAATTAATTATAAATTATTTGCCTAAACCCTAAATAATTATATAAATTAATTACAAAATTAATTTTCATAATTAATTAAAAGATTAGTACTAAAATGAATAATTAATTTCTAATTTTCTAATTAATTTCAATAATATTAATTATTAAATAATTTCTATTATTATAATTAATATATAATTTACAATAATATACTAAATATTACTTCCTAATGGCTTAAATAATTTGTCATTTCCTAGTTAACATAACAATATATACATAGTAAAAAGTAATTCCTTAATTACTTATAAATTTCTAATAATTTAGAACTTGCTTATCAAATAAACAAATTAATTTGAAAATTAATAATTAATTCATTATTTTCTAATTACTTACCGACTTAATCATTAGTAATTAATTTTAAATTTTCTCCTTAATATACAATTCAAAATAATATCATAAATATTTATTTCTAATGTCTTAATTATTGTCTTTTTTCCTAATAAATCTACCAAATAATATAATATTCTACATATTAATTACTAACAACTCCTAACAAATTCCTAACTTTATTACAAAAAATACTAACAATAATTAATGCCTAACTTTCTAATTAAGTACATAATTATTCATTAATTCATGCTCTTCTAATTAATTACAAATTTCATAATTAATTCCTCATTTTCCAATTCATTACAACATTAATATATCATTTCTTATTTTCAATTTATTATAAATTTAATTATGACAATTAATTTTCTAATTATTTACATAATTTTCTAATCATTTACTATTTCAAATATTCAAATAATTTTAAAAATTCACTTAGTTTTTTTAAAAATTAATTAATTTCACTAAATAATAGTTTTTTAAAATTAACTAATTTCACTAAATAAAACCTTTTAATTAATTTCATATATTTTCAAAATTTCAACTAATTTTCACATAATTAATAATTGTAAATTTATATATAATAGCCCTAAACATAAATTACTATTCCTAATTTTCACATAATTTGCTACAAAATATATTTAACTCAACTAAATAATATTATGCAAAAATAAGTACATTTTCAAAATTAATATTTCATGTTTCAAAATTTTACTTAATTTATAAAACATAACTTTCACATAATTTAATATTCTTAAAATTCCCTAAAAATTAAATCAGAAAACTAACTAAATAATATACAAAAATAAATAATTTTTCTGAATAAAAAATAATGAAATATTGTATAAAAATTAAAAATAAAACTTACCTTTTAGATCTTAAAGAATGTAGAGAGAGAGAGAGAGAGAGAGATCAAACTACTCACACTAAACGAAACTAGAAAACTGAGATTGGTTGCCAGACGAGTAGAAAAAGTGATGACGAGGTGGCAGAGGTACTGTTGGCAGCGGGCTAAAGAGGAATTGTGGGAGCAGGGAGTGAAAAACGAAAAGGAGAGGAAGAAGCAGAAAAAAAAAAAAAAGAAAAACAAATGATAAATAAAAAGGGGTGAAGGGGAGGCGCGAGCTAGGCACTTTTGTGCCCTATGATCTAGCGACGACCCATTAGTGTCCATCAACAGGCTTGTCGATGGCCCTAACAGCAAACCAGCTTGTCGCTAGATGTACTGACGACAAACCATCATCGCTAGCATTATTATACTTTATATTATATTAATTATTTATTACACTTAATATTAGATTAATTAGATATAATATTATAGTATATTGCTTAATAATTAGCTGTAATATTATTTAATTAAAACATTATTTTATTATTGGTAAATACTAAAATAATTTTTAATTCATTATAGCATTATTATAATTATATAATAATATTATTAATTATTAATTAATTTATATTAATTTTAATTAAATAATTTAATATTATATTAAGATTTTATATTAACATCAAATATTATTATTCGATATTATATTTTTAATTATTAATATATTATTAATATCTTAATATATATATTATTTTAATATATATTAATTATATTAATTTAATATTAAATTAACATATATTATCTTGCTATATATATATATATATATATATATATATATATATATATATATTAATTTTATTAATTTCATATTAAATCTAATATTCTATTTATATATTTTATATATTATATCATAATTTAGTGTTATTGTTATAATTTAATATTATTATTATCTTATATTATAATTTAATATTATTAATATTATTTAATATTTATAATATTTATAAAATATACAATATTATTTATAATTATTTATCATATTTATAAATTATTTAATATTATTTTTAATTATTTATAATATTAATAATTTATTCAAATATAATTTATAATATTTATTTATTCATAATTTCCTCGCATAACGACAAAACAAGTTTGTCGCTAACGCTAGCGATGGATTCCCTCACTAGCTAGCAACAAAAAGTCCATTGTTAGCCTTAGCAACAAACTTTTTCATCACTATATTAGCAATGGCAGCTTGTTGTTGCTAGCTAGTGACAAAGTTTTTGTTGCTAGACCTAGCGATGTAATATTTTGTGGCTAGGTTGTCGACAGAGAATTGGTGTCTATTTTGCCTATAGATTTTGTGATGGATTTCAGTTTCATCACTAATTTTGGGATTCCATTACCGATGAAAAAATTTTGTCGCTATTCTAGTAGATTTTTGCGGTATATTTAAAATATTCCTACTTTCATAGTCACAAAATTCAATAATAATGCATTAAACTTTATGAACAATCCTTAAATATCTCTAGAAGTCAAGCCTACTTTCATGGTTTCAATCTCCTAGTTTAATATGTTAAGACTAAATCTAAACTTCCACTTTACTCTATCATCTAGAATGTCAAGTCTTGTAAATATGTGACCATCATACATGCAAGATCAATTAAGTTCAAATATATTAAATCAAGATTTTCAACACAATTGAAGCAAAAATCACTTCATATAATCATTAAATAAATATCCTTACAATTTAAGAATTAATTCATCCTAGAGGAATAAAAAGAAAAAAAAAGAAGAAAAAATCCATTGAATTGAGTAGAAGAATTTCTAAGAGAAGAGTCTTATTAAAACAAAATCAATGAAAACCCTAAAAGGAAGCTCTTGAAATCTTCACAAAATCTTCTTCTTTATGCAAAATAGGTTACACGTCATGTAAAAGGCAACCTAAAATTAACTTTAAAATCTAGATTTAACGCCTTGCATGGTCCAATGCATGCCCATGCCGCGTGGCTCACGCAAATCTGCTAAATACAAAACTACTCCTACTAACTAGTTAACTCTATGGTCCATGCAACACTATTGGAAATCACAATTTCAACTTCTTTTCAAGAAACTCATGCGTGAACATAATGAAATAGAAAATTAATTAATTCCAAAATAAAACACTATAAAAGCAAGAAAACATCTAATTTTTAACCTAAAAATGTATGCTAAAATTATTCGTATGTTATAGCTTTATCAATTATCTCTCCAATACCTCTTGAATTTCCTCAACTCACACTATAAAATCTGTCAAAATAGTGATGAAAGTTTTTCGTAGCTAACTAGTGATGAATTACTGACGAATTGTAGATGGAATCTTAAAAATTAGTGATGAATTTGAGATCACTTGGTAAATTTTGTAGGTAAACTATTGCCAAGGTGGCGTCAGTGCCTTCTGAGGGACTAACGATGAAAATATCCAACACTAGGTTTAGTGATGACCATCTTGTTGCCAATCAATGATGAAAATAAGTGGTCACTAAATTAGTGACGAAAATTTTGTCACCAAGCTAGCGAAGAATAATTTTTGTCCCTATCCTAGTAACAACATTTTTGTCGCTACAAAAACTAGACTTAGCGATAGAATTTCATTTCTAAGCTAGAAAATAAAAAAGTAATTAAAATTTATAAATATTATAAATTATTATAAATATTAAATAATTTATAAATATTATAAATATATTATAAATATTAAATTATATATAAATAAATATTAAAAATATAATATATTAATAATATTAAATTATAATATAATATAATATAATAGTGATAATATTGAATATAGGAGTGTAAATGAATAGAGACAACTTGAAAACTACTCAAGATCGACTTAAGAAATACTCGAAACTAACTCAAAATTAATCTAGCCCAGCTCGAGCTCGATCTACTTGAACATCGAGAGAGCATAATTTAAGTATCAAAATGCTCGACTTGAGAGGCTTACAAATCTAATCAATATTAGATATATTTTTAAGTTGATCGACTCAATTCAATTATAGCTAAGCCTAATATGATTTGACTTGACTCAGCACTATTACACCCTGAGTGAAATAATATTAATAATACTAAATTATAATATAATAAATTGATAATATTAAATGATTATATTGATCGCATTAAATTCTAATATAATATATAAATTATATAAATATAATAATACAAATATAATATTAAATATAGAATATTAAAGAAGAATATTAAATTAGTAAAATTAATATATATATATATATATATATATATATATATATATATATATATATATATATATATATATATATGATTAATATATATTAGATAAATATTATATTATGATGATATAATATTTAATATTAAGAATATATATTAAGCTAATATACATATTAAGATATTCATAATATATTAATGAGTAATAATATAATATCAAATTATAATATTTAATCCTAATAAAAAATTTAATGTTAATATAAAATCTTAATATTATGTTGACATAATATAATATTGAATTAGTTAATTAACATTAATATAATTAATTAATAATTAGGCCTAATATTATATAATTATAATAATAACAATGTTATATTGAATTTAAAATATTATAATATTAATTTAATAATATCATAATATTATAACTAAAAATATAATATTCAACAATAATAATATTTAATATCATTAAAGTAATAACTTTATAATTTAAAATATAATATTTAATAATAATTATTTTAAAAATAATATAATAAAACTTAGTGACAGACGTGGCTATCACTAGGGTAGCAACTGCCCAACCTATCACAAGACTAAAGAGGGTAGCCTAGGCTTACAACAAACTTGTTTGTCGCTAGTCTAGCTATAACCCATTATGTTGCGAGGCCAGAGGGCCTAGCTTAGTCTCTCTAGCCTTGCGACGGATTGGCCTGTCACTAAGCTTGCGACATCCCTGTCTGTTGCAAGGTTGGATAGTCTGGTTGGGGCTCTCCAGCCTTGCAACGAACTAGGTTGTCGCTAGTCTTGCAATGACCTAATTCATAGCAAGACTGAAGATCCTAGCCTAAGCTTGCTAGCCTTGTGATGGACTGAATTAGTCTGTTACTACGTCCATTAGATCATTGTGACTGATGGACACTAATCGACTAGTGACTGCTTCACACAATCCCCCCCTTCTTTTTCTTTTCTTTTTCCTTCTTCTTTTCTTCTTCTTCCTTTCCTTTTCCTTTCCCCTCCCACCCACGATTCCACTTCTTCCCATCGTTGGCAACACTTCCTCGATTTGGCGTTGCCATCTCCTCCTCGTTCAACCACCCGTTTCTCGTCCTCTTTCGATTTTATGGGTTATGGGTTGGATTGGTTGGTTTAGCCTCTCTCTCTCTCTCTCTGTGGATTCTTGAAGATATAAGGTACGTGTTGGTTTTATTTTTTCATATAATATTTCATTAATTTTGATTTAGAAAATTTAGTTATTTTGTATATTATTTAATTAATTTTATTGAAATTATGCGAAATTATGTTGGACTTATATACAAATTATTATGAACATTAGTTGAAATGTTGAAAATATGTGAAATAAATTAGGTGGTTTTATTTAGTGACATATTTTAAATTTTTAGAGAAAATTAATTGAATTTTAAAATTATTTGAATATTTGAAATATAAATTATTAGAAAATTATGTAATTAATTAGAAAATTAATTTATTAAAAAATTATGTGATTAATTAGAAAATTGATTTATTAGAAAATTAGTTATCGTAATTAAATTTATAATAAATAGAAACTAATAAATGAAGTACTAATGTTGTAATGAATTAGAAATTAATTATTAAACTTATAATTAATTTGAAGAATATGAATTAATGAATAATTATGTTATTAATTACAAAGTTAGGCATTAAATATTGTTATTATTTTTTATAATAAATTTGAAAGTTAAAAATTATTCAAAGTTTATTATTAATTGTGAAATTAATTTGTAGTATATTATATTATTTGGTAGATTTATTTAAAAATAAGACAATAATTAAGATATTAGAATTAATATTTAAGATACTATTTTGATTTCTATATTAATTAGAAAATTTAAAAGTAATTATTAAGAATTAATTTGGTAAATAAATAAATAATTATTTATTTATCAAGTTATGAATTGTTAGGAATTTATTAGTAACCAAGTACGCAATTTTACTATATGTATTTATTTGGTATATTAATTAGAAATTAAGTTTTGATTTTATGTCATATTATTCTTAACTATGGAATGTTTTGTTCATTTAATTATTGTTATATAATATACATTAAGTTGTTTAAATTTAAAAAAATTGATGATGAGTAATGATGAGTTGTGGTCTTGATTTGTGATGAATGGTTGTGTTAGAAATACTTTTCATGCAGGTTTTTTTCGTAGAATTAGGGTTATGGTTGGAGAAATATTGCAAGTGCTTTTTTCTTTTTTTTTTTTTTCTTGTAGGGACATCAATTATAAACCTCATATTGAGATTTGAAAGACTCTAGTTATGTTGGAACTCTGCTGAATTTTTGTTAAACTATTAGGGTTAAACCTTAGAAACTCATTTACTAATTACTCACATTAAGTGTGAGTAATTCACTAAATTGTTCCATAGGATAATTTGAAAATGCATTGTTTGAATAAACCCATGACATGAGTACAAATTGTGCTAGTTTGTATTGTTCTCCTTGTGCATATTGAAATATGAGAATATTCATGTGAATGAAACCTATGATAAGGTGTCTATCACTTTTGTTTATACATGTTTTACATTGTGTGCTTGGAGAATTGTGGGGACATGCTACTGAAATTTATACAAATGCATTAATATGATAGACAATGTATTTTTGAATGGGTTTCAAATCTTGAAAATACAAGAAATTGAATAAACCTAGGCATGAGATTACAAATGTGAAACATAATGATCTTTATTTGTCGGTGCCATAATTTTAGGTACAACACAATGAGTTTATATCGTGAATGGATGTATCGTAGGCTAGTTGATGTTTCTTAAATCCAAAATTTTTAGAGGGCATGAAACTTTTATAATATCTACTTGTAGCTATCTAGAGTATATGGATGAGAATAAGATAAGATGTCCATGTAATCATAAGAGGTGTCAAAATCGACAATATGAGAAAGTTGAAATGGGTAGGTACTATATGGCTAAATATGGATTCGTACTTGATTATTATCAATGGTCTAGACACTGTGAACCATATGTGAGAGTAGATCTAAGAACATCAGTTGGTGTAAAAGAAACAGACTTTCCTTCTGTTATAGATTATGAATCTCATAATACCTACAATGAAATGGTATTTGATGTTGTTGGTCCCTCATTTCCTGCAAGTGATGTAAAGGAAACACCAAATGATGAAGCACAATATTGTTATAACATGTTATAAGCTGCAAATAAAGAAATATGGACTGGATGTAGTACTCATTCACAATTATCGACTGTTGTTTGATTGTTGAACATTAAGGCAGAACATCATATGTTTGAAAGGTGTTATGATAACAAATGCTAATTAATGCAAGAGTTGTTATCAGCTAATAATGTTATGACCAAGGAATTTTATAGCACGAAAAATTTGGTATAAGGAATGGGTTTACTAATATAAAATATTCATTATTATAAGAATGGTGTTTGTTTTATTGAGGAGAAGATAGTGAGTTAAATAGTTGTAATTTTGTGCACTTCCACAATGTAAGCCATCTAGCATTGGAAGTTCTAAGTGAAAATTGACAGTTCCTTGCAAGAAAATGCACCATTTTCTGCTCACTCTAAGATTTCAAAGGTTGTATGCATCCAAAATTGCAACTAAAGATATAAGATGACATGCTGAGTATGTTAAAGAAGAAGATAGTGTGATGAGGCATTACTCATACTCGAAAGTGTGGAAGTATTTTTATGGGATGCATCTAACATTTATAGATGAATGTAGAAACATAAGACTTGGACTTTGCACAAATGGATTTTAGCCATTCAATCAGTTAGGACAACAATATTCATTTTGGCCTGTAATAGTCACTCCATACAATTCAACCATATGGATGTGTATGGAAGAATAATATAGATTTTTAACTATAATAGTTTTGAGACCTAGGAACCCAAAGGAGAAGTTGGATGTATTCTTGCAACCATTTATTGTAGAGATGAAGAAGCTATAGGAAGTTGGAGTGCAAACTTACAAATGTGTCAAAGAAGTATAATTTTCAACTATGTGTTACATTCATGGAGACAATTAGTAATTTTCCTGCATATTTTATATTGTTAGGTGGAGTACCATAGGGAAGTTGGTATGTCCTTATTGCATGGACAACTCAGATGCTTTTACTTTGTTGTCATGGTTTGATAACCAATGTAAACTTTTACCTGATGACCATCCATTTTGAAGCAACATAATAGCTTTAATTGTGACAAGCATTACACAACAAATCCAGTTTGGATATGAGATATTAGTATAGATAGAGAAATGGAGAATGTAAAAGGTCATTGATATGGATGGTTGTGCAGCAAATGGACCAATTTCAAAGTAATTGGTTGGAGGAAATGAAGCATATTTTGAGATCGACCATATTGGAAAACCAACTTGATTAAGCATAATTTGGATGTGATGCACATTGAGAAGAATATTCTTGATAATTTGTTTAATATGGTGATGAGTGTGGAAGGAAAAACCAAAGATAATTCCAAATCATAGAAAGACTTGACACAGTTTTGCCGAAGAGTAGAATTAGATCACAATCCTAGAATTGAAAAATATCCTAAAGCTTTACTATAAAAATCTAGCAGAATAGTGATGAAATTAACTACAAAAATTTTTCTTAGTTAACTAACGACGAATTACCGAGGGATTAGAGATGAAATTATAGTAATTAGTGATAGATTTCAAATTCGTCACTAAATTTATAGGTAAAATGGCGCCAATGTTTTTCCAATTGAATAACGATAGAAATATCCATAAAAAAGTCTAGCAACATAATTTTCGTCGCTATTTAGCAATGACTTGATTCTGTCACTAATTAGAGATGGAAATAGCGACAAAAATTTTGTCTCTAAATTAGCGACGAAAATTCCGTCACTAAATTAGAGATGCATTATCAACATAAATTTTGTTACATAGAAAAATAAAAGAATAAAAAAATTATAAATATTATAAACTATATTATAAATAATAAAGCATATATAAATAATATTAAATAATATAATATATAAATAATATTAAATAGTATAATATATTAATAAAATTGAATTATAATATAATATAATAATATAACAATGATAATATTAAAAATAACAGATATAATAAACTAAGATAACTTGCAAACTATTCAAATCTAGCATAACTCAAGCTATTTGAGTATTGAGAGAGTCGAGTTTGAGTATGAAAATACTCGACTCTAGAGGCTCTTTCAAGTATCAAAATACTCGACTCTAAAGGCTCTCATAAATCTGATCGGTTACAAATTTATAAAGTCGATTGACTCGGCTTGATTACAGTTTGATGCTATAATAGGGTTCAATAAATGTGTAATATTAAATGATTAAGTTAATAGTATTGAATTATAATATAATATATAAAATATATAAATATAGTAGTGTACGTATAATATTAAAGGAGAATATTAAATTATAGTATATAAAAATAATAAGATAGTAAAATTAATATATAGAAATATATTAAGATAATATATAAAAATTAAATATTAAATTAGTCAAACTAATATATATAAATAATATGTATATATTAGATAAATGTTATAGTATAGTCATATAATATTTAATATTAAGAATACAATAAGATATTGGTAATATGTTAATCAGTAATAATATTGAATAATATATTATTAGCATTATAATAATTAATTAATAATATATAAAAATAAATAATTAATATTAATTTTAAGCAAAATAGTGACGGACTAGGTTGTTTATTAATGGCCCGACCCATCGTTAGGGTTAGGCTCCCAAGCCGTTGCTAGGCTGGGGAGCCCGACTCTCCAATTTGTAGTGACAAGCCTGACTGATTGCTACATCGACACTTATGGACTAGTAATGGCTAATGTAGTTGGTAACCCAAAAGGGTTGCCTAAGGCAGCTTGATCCCTCCCCTCACTTCCTTTTTTTTTTTTTTTTTCTTGCTTCCTTTTTCTTTCTTTCTTCTTCTTCTTCTTCTTTTCCTTTTCCCTCCACCCACAACTACACCTCCTCTAACCGACACTATCTCTTTCCCCTCTGCTACCATCTCCTCTTCGCCCCAGCTGAAACCACGACTCCACCTCCTCTTGGTATATTATTTTGTGGGTTTGTGGTTCGTTTTGGTGGCTTGGTTTGCTTCGGTTTGAGCTCTCTCTAGATTCTTGAAGATCTAAAAGCTATGTGTTGATTTTAATTTTTAGTATAATATTGCATTAATTTTGATTTATAAAATTTTATTATTTTTGTATATTATTTAGTTAGTTTTATTGAAATTGTATTTTATATTGAAATTATGTGTTAGAAATTATGTTGAAGTTATGAAATATGATATGATATGATATGATATATATATATATATATATATATATATATA
>CATIWR010241302.1:0-66388 GCA_949677035.1 Omphalea diandra | reverse complement strand
CTGATATATTTACTAAATCCATGACTAAGCAACGCCATCAATTTCTAGTAGGCAAATTGATGCTTCTTGATCCACCAGCATCAATTTGAGGGGGGATATTAGCATAGTTGACATATTATTTCCATAACTGTATATATCTTTGTAATTATGGTATATATATTTTTGTAGCAGATTTTAGGGATATATAGCAGATTCTTAGAGATATATATAGCAGATTCTTAGAGATATATATAGCAGATCTTTAGGAATATATTGTAATTATGGTATATCTAAAGATATATTGTAATTATGGTATATATATTTCTGTAACAGATTTTTAGGGATATTATAGCAGATCTTTAGGGATATATCGCAGATTTTTAGGGATGTAAATCAAATATTTTCTCTATTTAAATGAAAGAACTCTCAGCTTGAGGGACATTCAGCAAAAGTGACACTGGTATAGTGAGCTGGAATAACAAGAAGCAAAGTGTGGTAGCTCAATCCACAGCTCAGATATAGTACATGTCAATTGCTACTGTTGTGAATCAATCATTATGGCTTAAGAAGATTCTTGTAGATTTGGGAAATGAAGAAAGTGAAGTTGTGGAGATGTTATATGATAATCAATTTGTTGTTGCAATGGCTGATAACCCTATGTTTCATGGCAAGACAAAGCACATTAAGATTAAGTATGTTTCATGGCAAGACAAAGCACATTAAGATTAAGTATCACTTCTTGAGGAAAGTGGAGAAAGAAGGTGAAATCAAACTCAAACATTGTAGGTCTGAGGATCAACTTGTTGATATCCTATAAAAAGCTTTACCTAAGGCTAGCTTCGAAGAAATTAGAGGAAAGTTGGGTGTGCATTCCCGCATTTGTGTCAAGGAGTGTTAAAGCAAGAAGATAGCTATTGGAGCCATTACCGCTGCTGCATTAGAGCTGGAATTGGAGCTGTTATTGTTAATGAAGCTGGAAATGCTGTTGATGTTTATGTGACAGCAAGTGCTGTCATTTTGCTGTTTTTATATTAATCAAATCTTATGTTATCAGCTTTTGGTTTATTTATTTTATTCAAAGTATGGTGCAAGATTTTTACTTGATTTAAGCAAAGATTTTTGAAGTAACAAATCTTGTTTTAGTTGAGGGAAAGTTGATGTTGTAGTTAGAAGTTGTTGTAATGACCATACTCTTGTGTTTTTGTATCAATTATATATGCAAATGAAACTAGTGAGTAATGTATGCTCTTCTCCACGTTTTCTTCTTCATTTTTCTTAATTTTTACACTCTTAAGCTTTGAATATACTTTCATAAATAAACTAGGATATAATCTTTGTAATGTAGAAAGCAATAGTATTCCCATTGTCCTCGTAAGATGATTAGTGGTCAAGGATTCACCTAACATCACTTGGGTTGTAGTTGTAACTAGCGATTTTGGTCCATCCATCTAGTAAATATGAACCCTTTTGTGTCCTACCATAGCCAATTGTTTTCTGTATGTTCAATTCCTAAAAAACACAAAAAGGAAGAAAAAAAATTCAGCTTTGCAATTAAGCTCTCCTGTGATTGTACCATATTTGAGAAATTGGGAATATGAATAACAAAAGATAAGTTTGTGGAAGAAGTACAAAGAAGAGAACAAGTACAAAGAAGAGAACCTTTTCTAGAGATTAGAAGATAAAAACCCATTTGTTATGCCCTATCTTTATTTGAACAAGGAGGTATGAAGCACTGAAATGGGTACCGGGTGATGTTTCTACATTTCGGAAGCATTACTTGCACTAAAATGCATAGATACGGGGCTGAAACATGTCGGTCCCATTTCCGTAATTTCAAGAAATATAGAAACATGTTTCCTATGCAGAAATATGTTTCTTTGATACAAAAAGAAGTTCTGTAACGTATCTCTCCAATTTTCCAGATTTGAAATGCGCTTTAGCTAAAAAAAATTACATTTAAAAAAAGTCACAGCCAACTGTCATACGTGTGTCCCACAGTCTTGGTCCTTCTTGCATCTCTGTAGCAGAAGGAATCATACTGCTGAGGAGCATCTCGATGGCGACGACAGTTGTATTTTTTTCTTTTGATTTTGAGATTCTAAATTAACTGAGAATCTCCAACTCTCTGTCAAACTTCCAAATCAGCGTTTGTTGCTTTGTCTCTCATTGACTGTGTTAGCGGGTTCTTTAATATAATTTCATTTTTATGCCAAATTTGGAAAAAAAAAATAAGAAATGCTTTTTATATCTATTTGCTTGTGTTCTTGAGGAACCAATTCTCTTGCCACCATTACCTTTTGTTGGTCGGTATTGTAATTTCTAGTTGGTTTCTTTCTTGTTTCGAGGCTTCCCACAATAATTACACTTGAGGTCATCTTTCTATGTGACCTGACCACTAGCCTTGGCATGTTCATGAAGAGAGTTTGCTAGCATACTTGATTTGTTTATAGATATCCAGCCGGAAAAAATCTTGATAATAATCAAATATTTGCCATGGACCCCTCAATTCAGCAACGTGTTGAGTTATGGTCATGTCTCCATGTTTCATCGCATGGACGTACTTCTAGAGCTAATACGAGCATCATTACCTACTTTGGCATAGGTGTGGGATACAACGCTCTAAATTTTTTATGTTGTATAATGTCCAACAATTTGTGGTTGCCCTGAGTTGATAAGCCAAGACACGATGAGTGAATTTCATGTTCCTATTGGTTCGAATCAGTAGCAGCTGGTTCTAGGTTGTTACTTGTAATATAACCTTGCAACCTCGACCAAGTAACGTAATTGTTCCATCTTGTTTTACTGTATTGATTTGCAGCAAGGGATTTCCACTCAATAGTCTGGTTTCGCTATATTACTTTTGGATGTAGTGTTTGTCCCTTTCCCTTCTGTCATAGTCAACTATTCAGGATTCATAAAAGGTTGTAAATAAAAAGCCTTAAAAGGGTCGTAGACTGCAATCAGTATATAGGTAACAAATTGTCACAACCTATTTCAAGACCTTGACCAACAAAATTAAGATTAACTTAATTTGTGTAAGTTTAGATATATTATATAATTCTGAATGTAAACAAGGAAAGAGAAAAAAAAAAATTTGTAACTACACAAAATATCATTGAGAATGTAATAGTAATAAATTCATTGAGAATGTAATAGTAAAAAATTCAAAAACTAACAAAAGTCTCAAAAGTAAATTGAGGAATCTCTATAGAATAGAGCCAAAATAATCTAGAATAAAAATTTTAAAAGTTAGCTCAGGAAAATAGAGTTCAGGCTTACCCAAATAATGTTAAACAAATGAAATAATCCTACAAAAGACTGTTTATTGAAGTTTGGGCTAGTTATAGAGATCTAATGATCTTTAAAAGAAAAATAACAAACGTAGTTTGAGCTAATGCTCAGTGAATAATAATAATTATAGCATTCAACAGAAAAATAAAAAGGAAATAAGTAAATGCTCAAATAATTTCATAATAATTTTATAGTTCTATAAATGTTAGCACTATAAACAAGTAAATTCTAATTTAATCATCCAAATCAACAGAGATTTCAAAATCAACTTCAATCATTCAAATCAACAAAACACTTCTAATCAAAATTTTCAATATAGTACTCTAGGGTAATAATAATCCAACCACTAAAGACTCAGATGATAAGTGCACTACTAGATAACAAATAATCAAATATAGATCACTTCACTTATATCAATGTTTGACGCAAATGCAACACTCAATGAATTATGATGCTCAATAGCAAATAATGCAATCTTATTGTCATGATGATGATTGATACGAATGAGGATAACTTGTCTCTAACTCATATTTAATTTAATATAAGTCCTAATATTTATCAAGAATCAAGTAAAGAATTAATTCTTAAATCTCAACTAGACATCTAGAAAACTTCTTTCTAAAATATCCAAATTTTTGTTAATTCAAAATCCAAATTAACTGAAGTTAATTTAAGTCTAGAAGTAACTAGTTTGTAAAATTATTAAGTTTTCACTCAAAAATCTCATCAAATACTTTCATGAACTTAAGAAGTGAAATCAATCTCACAAAGCAAATATGCCAAGAAAATAATAATTCATTGAATGCTCATTATGGCCAAATGAAGGGGTTTAAATACCCTTTACAATGTTTAAAGAATTATAAAGAAAAACCCTAAAAAATCTAGGTGCTATTGTATCGTAAGGTGTTTGGCTACCTAAAAACTAGTTAAACAACTATCCTAATGCAATAAGGAAACAAAATAATGAAAGATGATTAGCCAACAAGATTCAGTCATGCCACTTTTCCTAAGGCTAAAATACTTTTTTAGAGTTGCTTACAAAAAAGAAAAAATAACAAAGATCCTAAAAAATATGCTAAAGATATTCAACCAATGGGAAAGAATCATAAAGAAATAAAGAAAACAATGTTAACTAAGCAAATATTGGACGATCTTTGATTTATTGACCTTATCTTCTTATCCAAACATGTCTTGGGCTTATCTATCTTGTCTAGCTAAATGGTGTATTGGGCTTGGACATGACTTCCCATGTTATTGGAACTAAGCTCCTATGTTGTTGGAATTATGTCTTGTTTTATGATAACCTTATCCACCATATCTTGCCTCGACAAGTTTTGCCCTAAAATTGTGGAATTTTGAACTTTGTCTTCAATTGTTGGGCTTGTTAAATGGAGCCCAGAGAAAGTATCCACAAACTGAATCAAGTTAATATGGGTCAGATTTGGGCTTGATAATGACCCACTAAGTGCACTCCCTAAATTGTCCAAATTCCAAGCTCATCCATATTGGGCCTCACACATAACCTTGTCTTCTTGGGCGAATCCAAATGTTATTCTCTTTTACATGAAAGCTCCAATAGCCTTTTTAAACCTCTTGAGTCGGCCCCTTGTAAATAGTCCTTGTATTTGGAGTGGATCATTGGGCTTGTCATCCATGCTTGCCTCAAATAATAAATAATCAGATACAACTAAGTACTAAGTATTGATTTAAGAATCAAAACTAATTTGATAAAACATTATATTATAAATCAAAATTCAAATAAAAAAAATTTAGATATCAAAAGTATTATAAATTGTACTGCTCAGAATTCAAATCTCAACAATTCAAAGTTCAATAATTTAGATATAAATTAATCAAAATATTACTACTAAAATAAGTTAGATTCAATTCAAAGTATTCAAAATCTTGCAAATATCAAACTACAAAATCAAAATAATAGTTAAAATTTTTCAATTAACTTAAAATATGTTATTAGAAGCCTATTATCTTGGATGCATATAATATTTATCAAATTTTAATTTAACTATTCATAAATTATATTAAACAAGTGGTGAAATTTATTTTCTAAACATTTACATTAAGAAGTATTTTACGAATTATTGTCAAAACTTTGTTTATATAAATAATTTTCTGGCTAAGAAATTTTTGAAGAGCACTACAAGAAATCCATTTTATTGTGACAATTTTTGTATGGTCACAAATAATATTGTTATAAATTAGAAATAAACTATGAAAATAATTTTCTACTTGTTACAATAGTAATAATTTTATTTTTCTTATCTTTTGATTACATGATAATATTATACACTTATCACAAAAAATTAAAATTTTTCTTATTCATGATGATTTTTATATGATCATAAATAATCTTGTCACAATAGTAATAATTCTGTTTTTTTTATCTCATGCTTAGATGACAATATTATACACTTATCACAAAAAAATTTAAATTTGTTTGTGACAATTTTGAAAGTTAGGTCACAAATTTAAATAATAAAAATTAAAAAGATGATTTTTTAAACTATTTTATATAATTTTATTATGACAAATTTTAGTCGTCATATAAAAGATGTTTTATGAATAAATTAAAATTGTCACATATATTAATAATTATTGTCATTAAATCATATATTTTAATACTTTTAATTGCAAGAAAAAATTAATACTTTTAATTGCAAGAAAAAATTATCATTATAATATAATTTGAATTTGAATTAAAATTTTAAAAATATATGCTTTTATTTTGTTTTCCACCATAATTTTTGCTATTCCCTCCTCATCAGTTCATTTAATCTTTATCAAGTAGGAATTCTAATTTAATTAATATTCATCTAAAAATTATAGTTTATTTAGTGTTTCATCTAAAAATTCTAGTTTATTTAGTGTTCAACACTAATAAACTATTTTAATAACAATTATATGGATTCACTTCTTATTTGAAGCTTTTTCTCATTGCTGTAAAGGTACGTTTCTTCTTCATATGTTGTCTTCTTTTTTTTTTTTTTTTTTTCTTTTTTCTTTTCTTCTTTTGATGGCAGTATTCTTTTCATCGTTTTTTTGCTTATTTCATCATCGTTTTTTTTACTTATTTCATAGTAATTAATAGATTTACTACTTATCAATGAAAAGAAGACTTTTGCTTAAATAACAATTGGACGGGAGTTGTCAAAAACTCTTGCTTAAATAATCCTTGGGTCTGTTTGCCCACAAACAAGCACTCATCTGAACTTGAGATACAAATAATCCAAGCAGTTCAGAATAAAAACTAAGTTCAAGCACAAATAATAAACATACTCAAGTGGTTGAGGAAAAATCAAAATTTCCCACAAGATTAGACAATATAAATTACCCTAGAAGTTTTATCGAGAGAAAAGTGTATTTTTCTTTCAAGGTAAGACACTTGAAATCAATAGGCCAGAATTTATATAGTATCTAAGTAAGATATATTTAGGATATTACTATTATGGTTGTCGTTCTTGTTGTTGATAATTTTATTGTTATGATTATCCACTTCTAACTGATTTGTGAAAAATAAGAGTATACATACCAAACAAAAAATTGAACAAAAGAATATTGGTCCATTAACCAAAAAAAAAAAAAAAAAGAGCAGTTTACTGTATAATGGAGTTTAATGGCCATGATAATAGCGAAATTGTCAAAGGAATATCATCTTGTATGTTTAGGCTGATCTTGGTATAAGTAAAAATTGAACAAAGAAATACAAATGCTTAATTCTTGAATAATAACTCTAAGATGGAGATATGATCCTAAATCAAATTTTGTGGAGGAATTAAGATTTCAAGATTAATTTTCAATATTTTAGATGGCAAAACAACAATGGACTATAGTCCCAACATGTAATGCAATAAGGAAAAGAATAATTGATTCAAGTTTTTGGATAAAACAATGTTAGCATACAGGTTTAGGGAATAGAATATCATGATGATATTATGTGTACATGCAGTAGAAAGAAAAATATAATTGTACACGAACTCAATATAGGCATGAGATATACATTTACAACCAAAGAAAAATAAAGTACAGGCCAAAAAATTTTATTAGCTAATTAACAATAGAATAGAAACACAACATATGTAAATGTCCACGAACAAGAAAGGCTGCCACTCTTTGTTGCAGGAAGCAAGGTATGATATGAATACAGTTACAATAATGATAGGGATTTAGAAAAGCATATTATGTATGGAGGACTCGCCAAAGTTATTGAGATATATGGCTTATATAGAAAGAAAGGATTTGTATTTATTTAAGAGTGAAAAAGTTTACAGAAAGGTTAGTTGCTGAATGCGAGGAATGTGGATAAGTGCAACACTTCTTTTTTAATAGATAATAGTTCATGATGGTTAGATATAATTATTTATTTATTGATATTTAAAAAAAATGCATTGTAAATTTAAAACATAAATGAAACAATTTACCCTGGAGGTAGGGAGTTTGACAATGTATATTGCAAAAGTTGACTAATTTTCTTGTCTTTTAAAAGAAAGGATTTCTATTTATTTAGGACCGAAAAAGTTTACAAAAAGGTTAGTTGTTGAATGCGAGGAATATGGATAAGTTCAACACTTCTTTTTTAACAAATAATAGTTCATGATGGTTACATATAAATATTTCTTTATTGATATTAAAAAAATGCATTGTAAATTTAAAACATAAATGAAACAATCTACCCTGGACGCAGGGAGTTTGACAATGAATATTGCAAAAGTTGATTAATTTTCTTGTCTTTTAAAAGAAAGGATTTGTATTTATTTAAGAGTGAAAAAGTTAATAGAAAGGTTAGTTGCTGAATGCGAGGAATGTGGATAAGTGCAACACGTCTTTTTTAACAGAAAATAATTCATGATGGTTATATATAAGTATTTCTTTATTGATATTAAAAAAATGCATTGTAAATTCAAAACATAAATGAAACAATTTACCCAGGAGGTAGGAAGTTTGACAATGTATATTGCAAAAGTTGACTAATTTTCTTATTTTTTAAAGATCTCGCTTTTAGAAATAGACTGTCGGGGCCGATATGGGCTTCTTTGAAACTACTAAGCGGAATTGTGCCTGATGAAGCCTTTATTAGTTCAAATGAAACGGCACCACAGACTTGTGTAAAATCAACTGTTTTGCCCAATTGTGAATAACGGTCACATTTTATAATTGATGATGTCTTCTTATGAGTCACCTGCAATTTCAAATATACATGATCGCAAAATATCATTACAAATTATATTTTAAAATATAAATATAAGCATTCGTACCTTGAGCCTTGTTCCGATGTCATTATCTAAGTCTAGATGAATTATATCTGTCAATTATCTTTTATGCCTTAAGGAGTCAATATCAATGATGCTTTCAAACTAGTATCAACTGGTAAGTTATTTCCTTGCACATTGGGTACTTTTTCATGACAACCAGTAAGATCATTGTGATTTTTATCATATTCAAGGTCTCGATGTTGAGATACCAATTCATGATCTATCGAGAAATGATCCTTCATATTTTCTTTTAATTTCTTTTCAAGATTTTGCAAAGAGGTATTCAACTCATTCATCACCTTGTGTATATATTGAACTAAGTTTTCACCTTCAACTCCACCAAATTCACCAAATACTTTGCCTGAGTTTATGAATTCTGTAACCAGCAATGACATAGATTTGAGAATTTCTTCATTTGAATTTTGCATATTCCTTATCTCTTCATTGGTGCTCTTGAACATGTCTTTAAAGAAACCATTTAGTAACGAATGAATTTCTCCTCTCAAATCTCTAACCTCTGAAGTCAAACCATGAATTTCACTAACCATATTAGTTATTGTGGTCTAATCATGTAAATCTAAAGTCAACACTTCTTTTTATCCACTCAGTGCTTCCCTCATTGAGTAACAATGATTCTTATATTATTTTTATGAGGTAAGCATAAACAATAAATAATATATATGTTAAAATAATGAAAGGGTGATATAAATAAATAAAATTGGACAAAATAAATTACCATAATTATTTTGCACCATTTATTGTTGTTAATGTCTTCAATTAAACAACGTTGATCTTCTCCACGTACAATGTTAATTGCTTCAAGACTTTCTTTGTTAATAGATCCACTAGCTAAAACAATCTTGAGATAAAAACAAAATTTGTTATTCAAATAAAAATGTTAGTTATAGATCAATCTTTACAAGTCAACTATATGTAAACATGAATAAATATATAAACTATTCCTTATAAGTACCTCGAGGAAAAAACAACAGCCAGTAATGCAATGATGATTGTTTGGATTAAGCTTGAACTTCTTAATTCCTTCCACCATATAATTGAAAAAGAACATTGCCCAATTCTTGTTGTGTATTTCTTCAACATGTACCATAGAGAGTAATATTCGTTGAGCCAAGTGATGTTTTGTACTAGTACATAATAAGGTACCAATAGCAAATAACAAAAATCTTAGGATGAAGTCATCATCGACATCATTTGTACTCGTCAACTGCATCTCTATTTTGTGTACTGTTATGACCACATTATTTCTCAATTGTGTGCAAAATTTATCTCTAAGAGTAATTATATCATTGAACTCTCCTTACAACATGACTTCTACATCACCACCCAGGACACCCATCATTGAATGAAAATCATGATAACTCAGATGATATTCAATATCACCAATATGTAAGTAGTAAGTGTTTGGATCAAAAGCATCAATCAGACGACTAATAATTTGTCTATGTAATTTAGCACTAGTAAGATTTGCAATCCTTCAAAACCAACTCTTAAAATGGCTTTCTTTGTTCATTGTTAAAAGTAGCAATCATATGGATCAATCTATCCATGGAAATTCGAGTTATTAACTTGTTAGATTGGTCTTCCATGATCAATTCTTCTACTTTGTTTATATGCTTTTGTACTATATCAAATATATGTAACTCCTGTCAACATCAATTATTGATATGTATATTAATCATTATAATATAAAATAGTTATATATTAAGAAAACTAGAAATAATGTGATAAATGAATATAACTAACAATTGAATAAATATTAACCTCATTAGAATCTTCATTAATGCCACTTCTATGGATTGAAACATTGGTATAACTTATAATTCTTACTAAAAGAGCAAAAACTTGATGATGTGAACATAAATAATGGTACTCTCACCTTTGACTTTATCACCCTTAGTTGTTGATAATCAATAAAAACTCAATAACGTATGTGTAACTAAAATAACAAAATTAAATTTTATATATAGCAAATAGTTGGAGTCGCATACAGTAATTCAGGATAAAATAATATTAAAGTAGGCATGCATGCACATAGTTTGTCTGTATTCTATATTTATTCAAAGAGAGAGCAAAATATTATTGACAAATCATTTTTTAATAACACTTCTAATTAATATTATTAACATCGGAAACATAAACCAAATTATTAGCATAGAATTTAATTAATCAAAGTAATGGATAATGGAATTATTGTGGCATCTTCCACTTTCAATAGCTATCAAACTTAAAAAATTATACCCAATCATTTAATTCTTCCATGGATTGAATCTTAAAATCGATTCTAATTCTAACAAAATTGTCCCATTATGTGATATAATAATCAATAGGCCATCTTAAAAAAATCAAGAAAAACCTTGTGATTGATTATTTACAGCCATTACTACTACACCTTTCTCAAATGAATAAACAAAAAAAAAAAAATGGTCTTAAAATAAGGTGAAAAAGCAATACCATTTTAATTGGACCACTTCGACTACAGGGTTTTGTATACGTCTTACATTGCAAATTATTCGAAACCTAACCATATCACAAAACAATCAACATTAACAATAATAATTAAAATATTTAATAATTAAATGTATTATTTACATTTATTAAATACATTTAATAATATGTTTAATTTATCATATATTATATATTTAGTTTTCTAATTTTATTATTAATAATTAAATTTAATTTTAATATTAAATTTATTAATATATTTAATGATTACAACACTTCATGTCCATGGAAAACTATGATACACAAAATAATGTACAAATGGACTTTTGGAATAACAAATACTGGCGGCCACGGTGGTCTTTAAGCATCCTCATTGTAAGACCGTTGTTTATAACACTGCAAGAGTAAGGATTATTGCCTCTTGCTTTAAGACATATGAGATTCTTTAATTTTACTAATTGACTATAATATGTTGTGTGGTAATTTGTATATAAATTGGTGCACAAATTACAAATGCGTGGATGATGCCTGTCATCAATGGATTCTTTTGGCATTCATGTCCACGGGGCCCTTATTTTTGCCCATTTATTATTAATAATCTATAGTACATATTATATAATGAAGCCATAATAATCCACTCTATGCCCCTCTCTATCAGATAAACTATGATTATGTTTAACAAAAGCATTAAGATAATCATGCAAGGGTTTTAACATTATTATTTTTAGAGAAAAATAAGAAAATTATAATTAAAATAAAAGATTTATGCCTTTCTATAGCAAAAATAATTACAAAATATAAAAATTTAATCATGTATGATTAAATATGAAAAAATTAAATTCAAAGTTTAATCAATTGATTTACGAAAATAAAAAATTATTAATAAGTTCTATTGATTCAGTAGTATTGAATATATTATTAATAAAAATAAATAATAGTATATATAAGCGTTTTAAAATAAAGAATAAATTTGTTTCAAATCAATATATCGAGTTTGAGTAAATAATTTAACTATGAAATATTTTCAAAATATGAGAAGCAATAAATTTCTAATTTATATGTAGAAAATTTTTAATAAGAAAAATTTGAGACTACATAAATTATTAAAATAATGTAATAAAATATAAATTTAATATAGAGTGAATTAAAAAAATAAAAAATTTACAGGACGAAATAAAATTTGAAAAAATAAAATAAAAAACTATATGAATTTGAGACTGATTAAATTGAAAAAAAAAAAAAAAAGATTTAGAGAACTATAAATTATAATATAATGTCCCTTATATGTGGGTTGGCTACTGCAGTATAGGTGGGCTGGCCACTGCATGTGCATGTGGCACCAAAAAGCTCCAAAAATAGTTTAGTTGGAGTTGTATTGTAGGTCTGGTTACGAAAATCAACATACAAATGATAGACCCATGTGATTTCATTATGGCCAACATCAAAAACAAAGTGTCGGCATATATACCTTACGTAAAATAAGAAGAAAAAACAAAAAATTATTGGAAAAGTAAACAATAAATATACATCTATTAAAAAGTGACCTGTAATTAGTCTTGAAACCTTCTACTGGTGAAGCTTGGCCGCTGTGATGAAGGAACTGAATTATGAGGGCATTGAAAACTTATTTCACCTCTATGTTTCCTCACTTTTGCTGCTTAATGTACCCATTATAATAATAACTTTTCTAAGAAACAATGAATAAATAAGGTTTATGTACCCTTATATAATAGCGTGATTATCTTGTCACCTATTTTTATTAGGATTAGAATAGCGCGATTATCTTGTCTCTTGTCCTCACTTTGCTCTGTAAATAAACATTCATAATGTTAATCTTAGTAGAAACACGAGACAAGATATAAATACTCCGGGCCCACCACGAAATTACCATATGCCCTTTCAATAATTTCCATTTAAAACGGCGCAACATCTGAAATTACATTTGGCTTTTTTGTCTTTTCCTTAAGGACTAACAACCGGCTTCTATCACGTGTCATTTCAAAGGTCTTTTTTGTATGTTGACTCCAATTTGATTGAGTTACCAAAATATATTGTTCACAAATTTAAATGGCTGAAACGGTTTACGTTGGGTAAGTGTTTTTTTTTTTTTACCCATAATATTTTCCCTATTAGTATTATTAAATTAAAATTTTGGTGTGAATTTAAATTTATGCTCCATTAATCCAGTGTTCAAATGTGATTGATTATATTTTGTATTTATAAGCAAACATAGAAATATAAAATCTAATATAAATTTGTAATGAGAAATAAATAAAATATTATGATAATATCTAATTATCACAAAATTAAACAAAAAAAGTGCCCATGGGAATCTTTTGATTTCCTTTTATTTTTTTATGAGGGGTGATGCCAATATATAATATTGTTTGGGCATGAGGATCCAAATCACGTGTACAATGAATGTACAGTTAGACATAATAATCCAAATCAGTATAGTTTATTATTTTCTTTTCCATCAGTTTATTATTTTTCTTTTTCTTTTTTTTTTTAAACAAAGATCAGTTTATTATTTTTCAAAGTATAAATCTTTTTAAAAAAAAACTATAAACATTAAGCACAATTTTTTATATGGTCCGATGATATATATATATAGGCATAAAAATCAATTGATAAGTATGGTTTCAACAACAAGAGGGTATGAAAATGTTGGATTCACAAAAAAGGACCTCTACAATTACTTAAATTCATAATCTAAGAAGTCAAAAATTGAAACAGACGTTGAAACAACTATAGCATACTTGTCAGCTCTTCAGACCCGAGATTATACATAGATTACAGGCATGATAATGAGAATAGACTATGCCGAATTTTATGGGCAGACTCCTTTTCACGTTTAGATTACAACTAGTTCGGTGATGTTTTGGTGATCAACTCAACTTATTGAGCAAACAATTTTTGTTTGCCTCTTTTTATGTTTGTTGGGATAAATCACCACCAATCTAATATTGTTTCTGCTTGTGCTTTGATATCGAAAGAGAACACTGAGTCCTATCAATGGGCTTGCAGATCATTCCTTAATGTCGTTGGGGGTAAACATCCTAAATCTGTAATAACTGATGGTGATAGAGATATTATTAATGCAATTTCTAACATCTTGCCTAATTCATCTCATAGGTTGTGTTCATGGCATCTAATGACAAATGCAAGACAAGTAAGCACTTCTCAACATTTTTTAATAGATCTCAAAAGAATGATGCTTAATGGATTCAACCAACTTGAGTTTGACATTGAGTGGCAAGCGCTGTTGGAGAAATACAATTTACAAGCTAATGCATGGATGAAAGACATGTATGAGAAAAGGAAGAAAAGGGCTGGAACTTTTTTTCAGAGTTTTTTTTGTTGGGATGACAACAAGCCAAAGATGTGAGAGTCTGCAGGACTATCTAAACTGGTTCTTGAATATCAATTTAAGCTTATATGACTTTGTGCATCCATATTTTAAAGCTCTTAATAGGATTCGACAGGAAGAACTTTGCAATGAGTTTCACAATAATCAATCAAAGGTTCAATTACAAACTCCCTTAAATCCATAGAGAAGTTTGCTTTGTCACGCTACACTTATGATGTTTTCCATGAGGTAAAAGAAATTCTAATTCCATTATTTATATTATGTGATTGTGCATATATCTAACACAACACCATTATTAATTTCAATACGTCATAGTCGTGTGAAATCTATATATATATATATATATATATATATATACACACACTACTACCATATACTGCAGTATATTATTTATGTTCTGTTGCATGTAAAACTCTTACAAGTGCACAAATCATTTTAAGTAATACAATAATAAGTATATATTATTCTCACGAGGGTTGTTTTACACAAGTACTAATAATGGAAAGTATTAAAAATTAAAACTAAGTGCGAAAAGATGAAGGACCAAGACACAAGATTTACAGAGGTTCAACACAACTGACCTACATCCTCTCCTCTAGTATCTCCACTAGAGCCTTCACTACTTTGATAACTCAAAGTGTTGTCAACAACCTTCACACAAGTAAGTTTTTGGGCACTTAACAAGCCTTTGCAAGTGATAGATTTTCAAGCTCTATCAACCTCTCACAAGTAGATCTCAAAGGCTACTAACCTTAACCTAAAGTAGTTTCTAGGTGCTTCTTTAAACCTTTCACAATATCTAGTTTTCAAGATTTCCCAACCTAAGGTTTCCTCAAACTAAATACAAAACTTTAAGAAGGAGAAAGAAAACACTTTCTCACTCAAGCAATAGAGACACTTAAGCACTTCACATAAGGTATGCTTGATGAGGTTGTGAGTGTCTAGAGAATTTATGGAAAGCTTATCGTTCAAACTCTATTTTGAAGATGTTGGCCTTAGTGCACCAAGAAGGAGGCTGAATTGGTGTTAAATTTGAGCTTTTGATTTTGGAGGAAGCTCACAAAAATGAAAGATTAGAGGAAGAGTAGGAGAAAAATGAACACAAGAGTTTTATAGTGGTTTAGGTTTAACCAACCCTACATCCACTCCTCAATTCTTCAACTGGGTGTTTCACTCAATCACTAGTGTTTTACAAGCTTACACTCAACTTAATGTTTAAGCTCTCACCAAACCTTATAAGTATTTTTACCAGGCTCACGCTCAACCTAGTGTTCTAGGCTCACACCAAACCTTACAAGTATTTTCCCAAGGCTAACACTCAAACCTATACAAGAGTTTTCTAAGGTTCACTCTCAAACCTAAACAAGAATTTTTTATACTAGGGCTCACTCTCAAACCCAAACCTAAGGTGTTTAAAGCTCACACCAAACCATGTATAAAGAAATAAAGAGTTAAAGTTGAGAATTAACTTTGCAAGAGTTTTGGCATATATCAATGGCTATCTTCTTGCATTCAAGTCAATTTGGTGGTGTATTTATAAGCAATAACCACCAAAGAGACGTTACAAAGAAACTATGCCTACATCTCTAAGTTGTGCTAGGATATTTTACATTAAATGCTCGTCAGACAAAATTTGCGGTTGCTAATTTTGAATTGTGTCTAATGGCTAGTCCACGTGGCATGAAACCATTGGTCTCTATAAAACTAGTCGTTGGATCTTTCTAATGAATCGTAAAATTTGTGGTCCTACTTCAAATTTGCGGTCACTATTTTCCTTTTCGAATGTGATTGTCATCGAAAAATAGTCTGTCTAACACGGAGATGTTGTTTTTGAAAATCGTGGTCGCTACTGAAATTCGCAGTTGCGACTTTTGAATCTTAACAACACTTTTTTCAAAATTTGCGTTCGCTAATTTTGAAGGCAGATTTTCATACTTTGAGTTTTTTTGCTTGTATTCAAATCCCAATGAGATTCTATCTTAATATCTATAAAAATAACACTTAAAAATGATATTAGAACCTTTCAATCTATATTGTCAAGATCAAAAGAGAGTCTTGACTTAGGTTTGCACAACTTAGTCCAACATTCTCCCCTTTTTTGATTTTGACAATCTAGATTGAATATGCAAAGGATAAATAATCAATTATGCATGCTCCTAAGAAAATGATTGTGAAGTGATTCAAATCATAAGTATGAAATGACTGCCCCTCAATCCTTACTCCCCCTTAATTATTCTAATAAGATCATTGTCTTAGCTTATTGCAAAAATAGTTCAATTTTCTCTCCCCCCCCCCCCCTTAACCTCTTTGTATATTCAGTCAATTATCTCTCCCCCTTTGTCAATATCAAAAAGAGAGGAAATATGAGGGAATAAGAGAGAGAATGGGGAATATGAGAGGGAATGACAACAAACTTGTCAATTGTACAAACTCAAATTAGAATAGCAAACATAAATAATTTTTCACAATTGATCACAATATGTCACATAAGAAGATAAATGGATGAAACATAAATTTCATGGATATTTTATATATAAAAAACATAAATGCAAAATAATTAAAACATTTAAAGATGTTTGAACACACAAACTAGGGCTTGAAATTTAAGAATTGTCATATATGGCCTTAGTGTAGAGTATATGATTTTTTTATGATTAATTTGAACATTTGAAATGTAGAAAACCTCAAATGCAAAATGAATTGATTCAACTTATCACCCAATCAATCAAATGAAATCAAACATGTCAACACATAAATATATCAAACAATAAAACTCCCCATAAATGTATGCATAAATACATTAAGTTAAAAACATAAGGGGTGAGGGATACATTACAAGTTTAGTATCCATGACTTGATACTAAATAACCATTTGAAACTTTATCCCTTCTTCATTGGCAATCTTCATTCACCTTTAGATTTTCTATGATGAGAATTTGGTGGAGTCCTCATCCTATAATATCAATCACTTTGCTTTGGTACCTAAACATACTTGGGTCCTTGAAGGTTAGTCTTGGAAGGGTCTTCCAATTTAAGGTGTGCCTTCCTAATATGGCAAAATACATTGATGTGCCCATATCTCATATAATAATGACATTCGAGCTTAGACTTTTGAGTGTTTATCCTATGCATAACCATAGTATGAGTAGAGGGCCTTCTCATACTTAAATGGTGAGAATGTATGCAAGTGCATGAATGATTAGGAGTAGAAAATAGTTTTTCGTGTTTGTGTGTTTTTGTATGCTTCTTGTTATAAATGTAAGCATAATTTATCCTTTAAGTCTTGGCTCTTGAGCTTTGGGGGCTTTTCCTTTGCCCTTAAGCATAAGTGGCTTAGTGTTAGGAGCACCTTTCTTCCTCATGATCTCAATACTTGAAGTTTAAGGTGTCGATGCTCTAATAAATGTAGTGAATGAAGAGGCTTCATTCAAGGCTAAACCATGCCTAACTAAAGGAGGTCTTTGTGATACAATAAGTGCATCCAAAACTTTTTTTCCCTTATGAAACTTAGAAATAGAATTTCTAAGCTTAACGACTTCACCTTTCAAGGAGTCATTTCCTTTCTCAATGAGGTTAGGGATGAAGATGAATTTGAAAGACTCTCAATAGATTTTTTGAGTTCTTAATTTGAAGTCCTCAATTCATTTATAAGATTGTTCAAGGATTTAAATTCATCCTCTAACTCAGAACATTTTTTCTTCTAAGTTTTCATTTGTGATTAATATTTGTTACATGAGAGCTTCTAAAAGCTCATCATTGATATCATCAAATGCATCATAATCATCATAAGAGTATGGAGAAGTACTTACCTCTTTGGAGGAGTTCTCTTGAGCCATGAAGCAAAAATTTGCTACTTCATCTTCATCTTCATCTTCATCATTTGAATCATCATCCTAAGTAAACTTAAAGCTCTTTATCTTTTCCTTGTGATGATAAGAAGATGACTTTCTTTGGATTCTTCTTTTTCTTCCCTTTTTCATCAACTCCTTGGTCCTTCTAGATATTTTGGCAAGCTTTTTTTTCTTCTTTATCACTTACATTTGTGTCATTTGAGCTTGAATAATCTTTTTGAGCTTTGAAGGCTAGTGCTTTCTTCTCCTTTTTGTGTCTTTGTCCTCTTAGCTTCTTTATCTTTTCATCTTTCTTGAGAGTCATCTCATGAGTGAGAAGCTTACCAATGGGGGCATTCGTCGGCACTTTCCCAATCTCTAGATTGGACTCTTGAATGCTGCATACTCCTACACCAAATTCATACAATGGAAGAGATTTGAGGATAGTATTTATCGCATATTTGGTAAGAATCCTTCCAAACCTTTTCATGTTTGTGATAATAGAGAGGAGTCTATTTGTCATTTCAGTGATGCTTCCATGGTCTTTCATCATGAAAAACTCCCACTCTATCACATAAATCTCCAACCTACTTGATTTCACAATAGTTGTACCCTCATGATAGTTTTCTAGTGTTTTCCATATGACATGTGTATTTTAACAATATTAGATTCTCTTAATTTCTTCTCTTGATATGGAGCTTAGGACAATAGTCATTGCCCTCTTGTTCTTCCCATTTGTCTTTCTTTGTGTTTCACTCCATTTTTCTCTTGTAATTGCCACCTCTACTCCTTCAACCATCTTTATTAAAGGCTTCCACTCTTTAAGTATATAATCCCATAAGTTGATAAGATCGCTATCAAGACAGATCTCCATTTTATGCTTCCAAAGAGCATAGTCATTGCCATTAAAATGGGGATTAAAATGAGAGTGGAATCCTTCTTGTGCTATTGATCTTTTCTCACACAATTAAGGCTTGAATTGAGACTTGGCTCTGATACCAATTGTTGGCCGTAGTACACCTAGAAATGGGGGAGGGGTTTAATTAGTGTCAAATTTGAACTTTTGATCTTAGAGGAAGCTCACAAAAATGAAAGATTAGAGGAAGAGTAGGAGAAGAATGAACACAAGAGTTTTATAGTGGTTTGGATATTAACCAACCTTACGAGTATTTTCCCAAGGCTTACACTCAACCTAGTGTTTTAGGCTCACACCAAGCCTTACAAGTGTTTTCCTAAGGCTGACACTCAAACTTATACAAGAGTTTTCTAAAGCTCACTCTTAAATCTAAACAAGAGTTTTATATACAAGGGCTCACTCTTAAACCAAACCTAAGGTGTTTAAAGCTCACACCAAACTTTGTACAAAGAAATAAAGAGTTAAAGTTGAGAATTAACTTAGCAAGATTTTTGGCACATATCAGTGGCTATCCTCTTGCATTTAAGTCCATTTGGTGGTGTATTTATAGGCAATAACCATCAAAGAGATGTTATAAAGAAATTATGCCTAAATCTCTAAGTTGTACTAGACATATCTTAATTAAATGCTCATCAGATAGAATTTGCGATCGAGATGGAATTCGCGTCGCTAATTTTGAACTGTGTCTAATGGCTAGTCCACGTGGCATGAAACCATTGGCGTCTTCAAAAACTAGTCATTGGATCTTTTTAATAGATTTTAAAATTTACAATCGCTATTTCAAATTCGGGGTCATTATTTTCTTTTTCGAACACGATTGTCACCGTAAAATCATCTTTCTAACATGAAGATGTTGTTTCTGAAATTCACGGTCACTACTAAAAGTTGCGATCACAAATTTTAAATCTCAACATCACCTTTTTGAAAATTTGCGATCATTTTAAAATTCGCGTCGCTAATTTGCATTTTAAAAGTTTTTTTTTTTTTTTGCTTTTAATCACTTCTATTAAACTCCCAATGAGATTCTATCTTAATATCTTAAAAAAAACACTTAAAATTGATATGAGAACCTTTCAATCTATATTATCAAGATCAAAAGAGAGTCTTAACTTAGGTTTGCATAACCTAGTCCAACAAAAGATAACTTTTGCAAGCTTTAAATAATCAACTTCTTTTAATTGCTAGATCACTCTTTGTTTTTTTTTTTTTTGAGAAAAGCTTTCATAATGGAATACTCACTTAATGGAACAATTCTTTATTTATTTCTGTTGAGAATGGGTCTTCTTATAATAAAAATAAAGAACTAACTGTTAGAGAGAAAGCTTTCACTTCACATTGCACCTCAGAGTAAGTAACACCTATTGAGACATCCCCATGCCTATCGTTAAAGCATAAACCATTATTGATTTCATACAAACGGGTGGTTTTTAAGTAAAATACACTCTCAACGGTTGTTGTCTTTATTGAACACCCATTGGGACTAGCTGTTAGACAGAACTTGACTTAAGGCTCCACATTTGACTTTTACAAAAGGTTATTTCACTTTTCCTTCAATGACTATTGAATAAAACTAATGGTTGTTACTTTTGAACTTCAATGTCTGCTGGACGACGGTTAATGCATATTGTTAATTCCCAAAAGTTTGAACTTCATGCTCTATTTTTCAAGATATGCACAAGTCTTTCAACGACTATTGCAAAGTTGTTGGATAGCTTGCAACACCCGTTAACAACACCTTCAACGCTTGTTAAGATATGGGTGTCACTCGTTGAGGGGTCCAATGCTTAAAGCTCAAACTAGAGCATTTTTCTAATGCCTGTTGGTGAACTTCCAATGCTTATTGAATGTGTTCAATGCTTATCGGGATATTAAGTGTGCCTCGTTAGGAGCTGTAGAGTCTTTAGCTCAATTTAGAGAGCTTTTTCAATGCCTGTTGAGATGGACCAATGCCAGTTTCAGGTCCTAGATAGTTTTGCTCAATGTAAGACACTTTGTCCAACACTTACTGTGAAAGTGAAACACCTGTTTAAGGGTAAGATTAATGCTCAATGCAAAAAATGCAACATCGATTGCGAAGTTCAATGTGCAAGGCCATGTCAGAGCAATTGTTCAATGCTTATTGGGAATATGGGCAACACCCATTAGAAGTCTAAAAGGTTGTACTTAAGTTGTGGTGTTTCGTTAATGCTTATTGTGATATCTTCAATGCCCGTTAACAGGTTCACAACGCCTATTAAATGAAGACAATAATAGTTAGTCTGTCAAGCTGAGTCTGCCTTGAGCTTCACTCTATGCCATTTTAAGTTTTTAAATAAACTACCTTTTCCAATCACCGTGGTCCAAAAAAAAAAAAGATATACATGCAAGTTCTAAAACAAATAACTTAGATAAATATTAGCTCTTTAAAATGTTTGTAATCATCAAAACAATACTTGAAACCTTGAGGTTCAACATAATGCCTTAATTTTTCTATTATATAGTAATTGAAATAATAAGAAATTAATAAAAAAACTAAAATTGTAAAAATAATTAAACAAAACTAAAATTAAATGAGGAGAAATTCTATATGATAATGATTTCTAGGGAATTCAGGTACATCACATTACCCTTCCATAAATATATCAAGAGAATTATTTCAATTGAGATTAGGTCGTGCTTGAAGATGGATTTCCTAATTTACCCAATAATCTCTCTTGAGCAAAATTGAGTCTATTATTACTGAACTTATGCCTAATCATGTGGTCACAAAATTCAATAACAATGCATTAAACTCCATGAATACTCCTTAAATATGTCTAGAAGTCAAGTCTACTCTCATAGTCTCAATCTTCTAGTTTAATATGTTAGGACTAACCATAGAATTCCACTCTCACTCCATAATCTAGAATCTCAAACATTGAATATATGCAGTCGTTCATATATACAAGATCAATTAAGTTCAAACATATTAAATCAAGGCACCCCAACACAATTAATGCAAAATCATTTCATAGATTCATGAAATAAATATTAGGTTTTCACCTTAATCCCTAGAATTGAAGAATTAGTTCATCCTAAAAGAAGAAAAAGAAACAAAGAAGAAAGAATTCATTGAATTAAGTAGAAAAATATTTAAAAGAAGAGAGTCTTGCTAAACAAAAATAATGAAAACCCTAAAAGAGTATGGCTCTAATCTTCTCAAAATATTCTTTTTATTTGGTAGAGGTTGGATCCACTTTTCTATCATAAAAATCTACTCTTTTTTTGCCCATGAATCTCCATACAAGTACGTCAAATCTTCTCAAAAAATAGCTTACAATTTGCATTTCAAAAACTGGATCTGACACCTTACATGACCCAATACATGGGTTATGCAACAACCCATACACTTAACTACTTACATGATTCTGCTTTGCTAACTGGTCGACTCTGCATCTTTATGTGGTCCTACAAATGGACCACACAATAGCCCTTGCAACACTATTAAAAACTACAATTTATCTCCTTTTTGAGAATTTCTACACGAACATAAAAGAGATAAGAAATTAACTCATTTCAAAATAAAAATATATAAAAATAAGAAAACTCCTAATTTCTATTCTAAAATATATTCTAAAATGACTCCTATCAAACTCCCCAAATTTGGAGTTTTGCTTGTTCTCAAGCAAAGAAATGAAATAACAAAAGAACTTCTTAAATCGCAATTGCAAACTTTTGAACTTATAAAACTCCATAATAAACTAACACAATCAACTCATAAGAAAATTTATAACATTAAAGTTCAATATCAAAATTTTATAAGCAATTCCAAGCATGACACAGGATTATAACACTTTTTAGTAAAAGGAGATCTCTCTCACTAAAGCAAGAATGGTTGATCAAAGCACATTCAAGCGGTATGCTTGATGTGGGAATGCAATATGGGTTCTTAAGAAGCTTGTCCTTCAAGTTTTGTTTTGAAGATAACTTTTTGTAGTTCTTTTCTCAAGCTTGATCAGTTAGTCTCTCTTAAATGCTAGATCACTTCTTAGTCATAATGTAGTAGCCTTTTTGATCTTTTATTGCTTTCACAATGGACTCTTTACTTAATAGCACAGTTCTATATATTTTTCTATTGAGAGTAGTTCCTTTTATATGGTGAAACAAGAAACTAGCTATTAGAAAAAAGAGTTGTCACTTTATATCATAGTTATATGCAATTAACACCCATTGAGGAAATTCCACACTCGTTACAAGAGAATTCATCCCTGATTTCATGCAATATAGGTGGTTGATAGTCAATATTTTAATTTAACAGTCGTTGGTCATATCGACACGCCTATTAAAACTAGTTGTTGAAGAATTATGACTTGTGTCTCTTCTTTTCCTTCCCTTTTTCAAATTGTACTATCCCCTTCTGCTTTAATGGTTATTGGACATATGCTACAATCATTGATTTTAAACTCAAGGCTCGTTGGAATATGATCAAATCTTATAGTTAATTTTCATAGAGTGTGAGCTTCATGCCTTAATTTTTGGAAATTCCAAAAATGATTCAACACCTTTTTGGAGATCCAGACACACTTGTTGGATACATCCTCTTGCCTGTTGTCACATTGAGTGTATCTTGTTGGAGGATCTATAAGGTGTATTAGAGACTAAAGCATTATTCGAATGCAAGTTGCAAAAACACAACACTCGTTGCTAAGATCAAAGAATATGGCTCAAACTAGAGCACTTTTCTATTGCCTATTGAAAGGAAGTAACATCCATTGGACTATTCAGTTGAGTTTGCTATGACTTCCACTCTTTAACACTTAGAATTTTTTAACTTTAAATGCTTTAACTCAAGTGTATTATCGAAAAAATCTTTTCCACTCATCATGGTTTGATGAATTGATGTATTTGTAAGATTTAACATAATAACTTTAGTAGAGGTTAGCTTTAAGACTTACTTGTGATTATCAAAACAAGGATTTGAAGCCTAGAAGATTCAAGAAATATATGTATATTGGTAGTAGAGATATTTTTCTATAGGAAAATTTATTTTAAGATACATAAAATTATAGATATTGGTACTAGAGATATTTTTCTATAGGAAAATTTATTTTAAGGTATGTAAAATTATAAATAGTGTAATATTCTTACCGATAAGAAAATTTTAAGGATATTTGTATAAACCTACTCCCCTTTTATTGGTTGCACAATCAAAATAAATATGCCATTCCTGCATTTTTATCACTTGTAAGCCCTGATTTGGAAGTTTCAATTCCCATGCTCATCTTCTGTAATCGATTACTCTGCAAAAATCTTAGCAACTACCCTTCTTTTGATCACCTTCTTGGTCATATAGACAATACCGAATTTTGACATCAAAACTAATAATTTGGCTAAGTTACTAAGCAATAAAGGGCCTGATACAGGTATTTGAGAGGATCCATTTGTGACACTACTTGCACTTTTAGGATTGAAAATAATGCCATAGCTTTCTTGTAGCCCAAATCACAGCCACACATGTCTTCTCAACTTGATTTTACATTTCCTCATATAGGAGAAACTTTTTGCTCAAGTAGTAAATGGAATGTTCAACTCTAGCGTCATCTTCTTGAACAATCATGGCATCGATTGATCTATCCTCAATAGCTAGATACAAAATCAGAGGCTTTCCCAATCTTAGTGGTTTCACAACTAGCAAGTTCATTAGATATTTCTTAACATTCTTGAATGCTTTTTGACACTGTTTAGTCCAAACAATTGGTTGATTCTTCCTTGGTAGCTTAAAGATTGGCTTGCACACTACTGTAAGTTTAATAATGAACCTGTTGATGTGCTATAACCTTCCCAAGAACCCTTATACTTCTTTCTCTATCTTCAATGCTAGCATCCCCTGAAGGTATCTTATCAATGTCAACCTTAATTCCCTATTGACTAATAATGTATCCCAACAACTTTGCTGAAGTTACTCCAAATCATGCTTAATTACCTTCAATTATATAAGTTCAATAAATTATATAAATTAAAAAAATTGAATAATAATTTTATGAATTTATACAAATTCTAATTAATATTCTTAAAATTAAATTAATTAGAATAAATTATGTTTAATTGCCTTAAATACATAAATTCACATATTATAGAAATTTAAATAATTTCATCTAATTTTACTAATATTATAGAAATAAAATGAATCATCTAACTAATATCTAACCTAATTAACATTAATATTAGTCCAAACAAAATATAAAAATTAAATAAATTGCAATAGAATTTCTACATTAAACTTTAATATTTTAGATCAACAAAAATAAAAAATGCTCTCGTAACAAATTACCTCTATGTATGTTTCAATTTAGAAACCCAATTGCTTTTCAAAAATAATTTTTAAGGATAAAGGAAATAATTTGTAAAATGGTACAAGGGCAATATAAATATATAAATAAAACACCATTACAATTATAATAAGACTTAAATCTATAATTTATTTATATTATAAGCCATTTCTTATATTATAAAATAATTTTTTTAATATATAGTGTTTAATTTTCAATAGAAGTAATGTTATGCTTATAAGATCTTTTAAGCTTCTAAGTATTTATTTTACATTTCAAATAAATTATTTTTGTTTGTTAATTAAAGATAAAAGTAATTAACTTTATTATAGCATTTGATCTTTCAAATACCGTAAATCAATGTTTTTAGAATTGTATTGGATTGACTGGACATGTCGATAAACTTAAAAACCTAATGGTACTTTGATTTAGTTAATAATTGAAAGTTGATAAACTCAAAAATGATCAAAATTAAGAAAATTAATAAAAATCAGTGAATTAGACTAAATTGGTCTAACATAAAACCATATTATTTTATAAACAATTTAAAAATATTTAACATTACAATCTTTTACTAAAAGTTGAAACATTAAAAATATATTTTTTACTAGTTTATCATATCATATTATTTTCTTCTTTTAAATAATTTACACATTTTCTTAATTTTTTAAAAATAATATCCCATCGAATTAGTCGGATAGGATGAACTGAAATCTAAACAGCCATCACTTTTAAAAATATTACGTCATCCAATTATATTACAAGATTGTAAGAAAAAAGAAAACATTAAATATATTAAATAAAAGATAACTAACATGAAAATTTTGATCAATACATTGTTCAATTAAAAATTGCAGCACTACTACATCATTACTAAAATAAAACAAACCAAAGACAATAATAAAAATTTGGTGCAAACATTTGCACCTTATAACTCAAAACAACATAAAAACAAAACACATCCAATGCCACAAATTGAAATCAAGGAGAAGTTGGAGGTGATGCAATTGAATATTGGCATGCTCCCAATATCTACACAACTTGTAGTCTTGATTTTGATCAATACATTGTTCAATTAAAAATTGCAACACTACTACATCATTGCAAAAATAAAACAAATCAAAAGACAATAATAAAAATTTGGTACAAACATTTGCACTTTACAACTCTAAACAAAATAAAAACAAAACATATCCAATGCCACAAATTGAAATCAAGGAGAAGTTGAAGGTCATGCAATTGAATATTGGTATGCTCCCAATATCTACACAACTTATAGTCTTGATGCCTTTGCACTCTCTCTATCCTAACTAGTCTTTTCATCTATTGTATCCAAATGATGAAGAACTTATTGCTATGTTTCAATGTCCCCTCCCATGTTGGTTTATCCTCCTCATGGTGTAGGAATAGGCCTAGGAGCACCAATTATATGCTCATCATCAGCTTCTTCTTCATTTTATTCCTTTGAAGAATCCTCTCATTTGGGAGCTCTATTTTCACTTGTTTCCCCCTTTATCTTCTTTGGTTTAAGCAACCTAGGCTCACCCAACTCACTTTTTACAATTTCCATCCTCTTTAGGGTGATTATTTCAAACTTCCCATATTAGGCAATGCCTCTTACATAGTTTGCAATGGATCAAAACTAGACAAATGGATGGCTAGTCCTATGACAATATGTCCTAACCTGACTGTTTGTCTAGGTTACTTCACTGCATCCATTGAATCTCGAAATAGGTAATAGATTATAAAAACCTTCACCTTATACTCGATATACCGAAGAAAAAATAACTCTTACTTTGACACTTGGTGCTCTATTACTTTCCAAAGATTGCATGAGGCATGAACCTTTAGAGTAAGATGTAACACATATCCCTTATTAATCGACTCGAGACTTGATGGAGGCTTAGGGTAGAAATACCCAAAATAAAGTACAAAAAAGAAGTGGCATTGAAAATTTATGGATAAGCATACATACTACCCCGTGAGAACCCAAATATGTCTTTTGTTGTATTTTGATTAACTTTATACTCACCTCAAATAGCCTAAAAGCTAAAATGGATTGAGATCATCAAGACAAAGTATGGTAAAGAACTCTAAATTTAACCGTTTAAAAGTTTGGTATGGGTAAAGGCAAATCATGTCCATCCTAACTTTCCTAGTATCTCCCTTATTTTTCTCCTGTATCCCTACTTGAGCTAATTAAGAGAAATGACTTTTAAACTTCAGAGAAAGATATATCTCAGATTTGTCTTCATAATATATAGGAAAGAAGCATGATACCTTGAGGCTAAGTCTCTCATTTGATCTTAGGATTGTCTTTCTCTCACTTTTGATGATAATGGTTATGTTTTTAGAGACATTGCTTTGTAGTGTTTCACGGGGTAAAGAGATAAGAAAGCATAAAAGATAAAATAAATAGCTAAAAAGAGAAAAATAAATGAAGAAAAGAAGTTTAGAAGAACAATAACTTTAATGGATGTAAACTATAAAGATGTGTGAAAAAAGATGGAGGAATTGAGGGTTTAAAAAGATAGAAAGACGGGGAAAATCAGCTAGGTTGGTTCAAAACTAAAATTCTCCCCTCCTCCCCCCTCAAATTTCCTTTTTCTTTTGGCTCTTCCTCAAGCTTTTTGCAATCCATGACATATGTCGTAGGCACAACAGTTGAGGCTAGTCTTCTTAGGGCATGCTCGTTTAGGGCAGCAACCTTAGTCACACTTGCGACAATGAATGTTAGCACTCTCTGTCAGGCTTGTTGTGGGTTGTGAACTTAGTCATATGGCATGCCATGTGCTGATTTAAACCCTTAGGTTTATCACAGGTTGCAGCCTTATACATGCTTTCTCAATTTTTTAAAAAATATATTGAGATTAGAAGCTACAAAGCCATTAAAGATGATGTCATATACCTTTAAAGATAGTAGTTTACTTCAAATTACAACCCTCACCTTATAGGCTTAGATTTTATTTGTAGCCAATACTAGCATTCATAATCTTCTTCACATAGCTACATTAAATTGCAACCATATCTTCTCTTTTCATCCAAACACAAAAGCAATTATCTTGCCCAACCTATAATTGTTAAAGGACACAAAACAAATATCTCTTCATGACAAACTTGAAACAAAAGTGTTAAAGGAGCAGTTGATTGGCAATATCTATATAATAGGCCTTTAATTCATGACAATATCTATATATCAGGACTTTAATTTATAATGTGATAGTACTGTACCAATAGGCCTTTAATTCAATATGTAGTATGTGATATTTAATTATCGTTGTACTTAATTTGCATTTTCTAATGGATATGAACATTAAACATTGCAATAGAAATATGTTAAAGAAACCTAAATTATTCGAGACTAATTATAATAATCCTCAGGTCTATAAGTTAAATATTGATTTTGAGGGGAAATAAATTTTATCTAACTTAAAATTGAAATATGATCATTTAAAATTTTTTAAAAAACATTTAGAATTTATAAAATTTTATTTTGATTGAATAACTAAATAAACTTTAATTTAAAAAACAAAACATCTTTGAAAGTTATATTTTGAAAATATATTTATATATTATGAAATTGTGTACATAACTTTAAGAAATGTAAGTACTCAATAATTGAGATTATAGTAAATTATATATTACTTAATTTAGGGAAATTAAATAAAATAAATTAGTAAATAATTTCTTAATTTAGGGAAATTAAATAAAATAAATTAGTAAATAATTTATAAAAAATTTGCCATAACCTCATTAATTGAGGGGAGGCAAGAGAAATCTAGTTGAGTTACATGGGCTACTAAGGACTCATATTTGTTAGTTAATCAATATTAACAGACAAATTTGAGTTATTAGAAAAATGACAAATTAGCCCGTTTAAACAAAATGAACTATTCCTATCAACTTAGTTAAAAACAATAGAAGAGAGAGAGTGAAGAAGTTAGAGAAATACCTATATTTCATTTAGTTTTAGCTACCATCTTTTGACACCTATATATTTTCATAACCAACATAATAAGAACATTTTAATACCTGAATCACTTATTTTGGTGACATGCAGATACTACTCCAATGAAATAAATTATAATTCTAGTCACAAATATTAATTTATACATCTCACATGATTTCAACCTTCTTTCATGCAAGGCTGGTGGTGGTGGAAAACTTAATCCAGAAGCTTTTATTTGACTACTCATAGGCCTCCCAATTCAATTTATAGCTCTGGTGATGAGTAAAATAAATTTCTACTATTTTCAAATTTGAAAGTCGATTCCATACAAACAAAAAAAAGCTAAGCTTCACTACTACTATAATATACTCTTAACATCAAGATGAATCTTTTAGGATAGGAGGTATAGTTTTTAGTCACCAATCAAAGGTAGTCAACAACAATATGATGACCAACCGATTGTGGTTTTGACAGTGGTATGTTTTAATTTTTCTCAAGAGTACTTTATTTGATATCTTAGAATTTTGAGACATAGATATAAGATAAATTTTAATAATTTCAAAACTCAATATTTATGTAAGTTAAAATATTAGTGTTTTCTTGATTGATAATTATTAAGCAAATATTATAAGAAAATTATATATTAAGTATACTATTATTATACGCATTTTAAAGGAAGGGTTTGATTTAATTATAATTTTAAAAATATTTAAAGCCTTTTTTTTATTGACATGAATAGTACTTTTACGAAATATATGTTTGGAGGAAAAGAATAAGGAGTTGATTAGGAAAAATATGTTATGGAGGATGAATATAATTATCTAATCATTTTCATATTATTAAATAGAAAATATTAAAAAATCAATATTTGATATTATTTAATTAGATTATTATCATGGTTTCAATATTTAGACTGCGAAGAACACTATATTTTTATTGATGGCTCCATGGACATCTTAACTAGTTTTAAGTATTGACTTCCTTCAGATTGAGTAATAAATATTTATATTGACTACTATTATCTCAAGGAGCTTTAGAGGAGGTGAATAAAGTTATGATAAATTTTATGAAATTAAATGTGAAGTGATAATTCACAAAGAAGTTGAAGGAGAGAGAAATAATTCATAGAGGTTCACAAAAATTTTGATAATTCACAAAGAAGTTGAAGGAGAGAGAAATAATTCATAGAGGTTCACAAAAATTTTTACTTACATCCTCTCCTCATATCGTGATCCAAAATAGATCATGACCAATACGTAAATTAAGATTAGCTTAATCCATCCAAGTCTAGGTAGAATATATTGTACAAGAAAGCAAAAAAAAAAAAAAAAGAATCAATTTTAATAATTGAACAACATATCCTTGAAAAATCTTAGGATAATAAGTTTACATAACTGACAAATTTCTGAAGAAAATAAAATAAATTGTGGAGTCTCTATAAAAAGAATAAAATATGACATCTAAACAAATATATTAAAAGTTAGCCCAAGAAAAATATAATTCCAACTATATTAAAAGCTAGCCCCAAAGGAATATAATTCAAACATGCTCAATAGATGTCAAAAATAGAAAAAATAAATCATCCAAAGAAACTAGACTGAAGCTTGGATTAGGTACAAATATCTAATGATCTGAAAAAGAAAATAACAAATATGGATTGAGCTAATACTCAATCAATGATGATTATAGCATCCAATAGAATAGAAATATGAAAATGTTCAAATAATTTCATCATGATTTTATAGTTCTAAATATGCTAATGCTATAAACAATTTAATTTTATTTAATCGTCCAAACCAAAAAAGTGTTCAAAATCAAATTCAGTCAATCAAATCAACAAAGTATTTCAAATCAATATTTTTGATATAATATTATAGGATGATAATAGTTCATATCACCAATAGCCCAGATGAAATTCATATTAGCAAATATTATCTTTCACATATATGAATATATGACTCTAATATAATATTCAATGAAATAGAATGTGTGATAATGAATTATGTAATTCTATTATCATGATATGGTAGGTCTAGATAATATATATAAATATTTGGTATAGAATACTGATTTAAAATTTAAATTTAATTAATAATATTCATATTATAAATCACAATTTAAACCATAATTACATAGAAATGATAAGCAATATTTCAAATAATAATGTTCATAGACAATAGCTCAAATTTCAATTTATTTTATAATTATCAAATTTATGTCTAATGTTGATAATAACAAACTAAAATCACAATAATAATTCAAATATCTCAAACTATTCCAAAGATCATATTGCAAACTCAAAAATATAGATGAATTCTCAAATAGTATAAAGGCCTATTTCCAAAAGTGTAATAACTTCAATCTAGTGCTTTTTTTTTTTTAGACCATGGAAATGCATAGAGTTTGTGATGGGTTAATTAATTACTAATAGTGTTCATTGCAATTTAGTAAGGGATGTTTATCCATTATTGATAGACTAAATTCGTTGGTAATGTACAAAATATTTTTTCTCACAACCCTTTCCCCTCTATTTTCTCTCTCTCTTTCTTTCCTCTAGTAGCTTGACCTCTCTTCGTGATTTCCTTCTCCCTTTCTCTCTCTCTCTCTCTCTCTCTCTCTCTCTCTTTCTCTCTCTCTCTCTCTCTCTCTCTCTCTTTTGCGCTAATGCCACTATCCTTAGCCCTCTCGATCTTGATCACCCTTCTCTCTGCCATGATCAGCTCCGAAGCCATGTTAGCACTAGGTGCTTAAGAGATCTAAGGTCTCTTGAACCAGTAACAAGCCTAATAATTAATAATCATTTCATGAAACCATATGTCAGATTAGATTGGTCAAACCTAAGTCAAAGGTCCCTTTTGATCTTGACAATGAAGATTGATAGATACTAATATCTTGTTTAAGTGTTAGATTTTCATTGAAACTTGGATGGAAGTCTAAATCTCTAACTTTGGGTAAGACATCCAAATTCATGGTTAAGACCCTTTAATTTGTGACCGCGACCTCAAACTAAGGATAGATGAAGTTAGGCAAGAAGAATTTGCAGAGGAGATCACAATTGTGATCTAGCCGAAGGAAACTTGATTGACCCATAAAGAGATTCGCGATGGCATTCGTGTCTAGAGTCACTATCGCAAATTTCATAACTGAAAGGAGGAAACCTAATTTGCAACTATATCAGGCCAGGTGTCCATGGCAACTGTTGGAATATCAAAATTCATGAGGGTGAAGCATCTGTCGTGATCGCAACCTAAAAGAGTGCTTTCACCTCACCAAACAGAAGGATTTGCAGTCCCTATCATGCCCAATAAGAATATTAATTGCGGCTGTGACTTTTGGTTGGTTGGTCAAACACAATGACTATATTTCTTGGAGCACCAATGGGAGAAGGACATATGGACTAGCCGTTAGACATAAAACGAGGTTCTCTACCGCGATTTCAGTTATGCCAGTGAAAATTGGAAAATCACGATCGCGAAATGCTAGTCATGACTGCGACTTCAGTCTGACAAACTTAATGCAAAATCTGCATATCTTATCTTAGAGATTTAGGCATAGTTTATTAGTAATGTCTCTTTGGTGGTTGTTGCCTATAAATACTCCAAAAAAAAAACATGAATAAAAGAGAATTTCATTTATTGTAGTCAAACTCTTGCTAATTTGCATCACAACTTATTATTCTTTGATTGTGAGTTCTTAATTATTTGGTGTAAGCGTTAAACACTATTGTAATTGAGTTGAGAGTTAGCCTAACCTTCAAAACTCTTGTATTAGGTTAAAGAGTGAGCCTATGTAAAACACTTGAGTGAGGTTTTATGTGAGCCTTGAAACACAATTGTAAGGGTTATGCGTGAGCCATAAAACACATTGTACAAGTTTGATGTGAGCTTGGAAACACCATTTTAGGTTGAGTGAAATACCCAATTATGAAGAATTGGAGAGCAGAAGTAGGGTTTGTTAACACTTAAACCACTATAAATACCTTATGTTCTTTTTTCTACCTTTTCTCAATTCTCTAAACTCCTTACCTTTCCTCTAAAGTTTTAATCTCCCACCAATTTAACCCCCCCTTTTTGGTGCACAAAGGCCAACAAGTGGTATCAAAGCTTTATCTCATTTCAAGGCTTAATTACGTAAGAAAAGACTATGGCACAAGAAGGAATCCATACCTATCTCAAGCCATATTTTAATGGATCCGACGATACTCATTGAAAGTATAGGATGTAAATTTATTTGGACAATGATGTGGTGGATATTTGGGACATCATAGCTAAAATGTGAAAGCCACCTACTAAGGTGGTAGATGGAAGTGAAGAATTGATCCTAAGAGAATAATGGGTTAAAACTCATAGGAGATCTAATGGAAGGAATAATAAAGCTATGATAATCCTTCTTTGTTCTCTATCAAGAGAAGAAATAGAAAAGGTCCAACATTGCTTCATAGCTCATGGCATTTGGAAGGCCTTGGAAAACCACCATGAAGGCAATATGTTGGTGAAGTCTAACAGGCTAGAAAAGTATGTGATCAAATGAGAGCCATTTATGATGAACGAGAATGAAAGCATCACATATATGACAAATAAGCTCATTTTAATTATCACAAACATGAAGAAATTTGGAGGATTCTCACAAATCTTAAGGTAAATAAAAAATTCTTAAATATTTACCTCTTGAGAAGTTTGGTGCCAGGGTTTCCAGCATTCAAAAGTCAAATTTGGAGATTAGGAAGGTACCAACTGATGTTCTCATAGGCAAGCTTATGACTCATGAGCTAGCCTTAAAGAAGGATGAATAAATGAAGAAGATGTGAGGGCAATGAGACAAATAAGAAAAACCAAAAAGCAAGACCTTGGCTTTCACATCTTCATAAAAAAGGAACCAAAGGATGTTTCTAGTGAGAAAGATAGTGACAAAGAGGAAGAGAAGATGGCTATGCTTTCAAGAAAAACAAAAGAGATAAAATGGAGAAGAAGAGAGAGGAGAAACTTCAAAAAAGAACTCTAAACCTTAAGACAAAATAAGGGAGGTCTCATGTTATAAATGTAACAACCAAGGTCACATCAAGTATGACTATCCCAAATTAAAAAAGAAGAAGAAAAGGGACAAGGAGAAAAGGAAGAGCTTTAAAGCAACTTGGGATGTCAACTTATGTGAAGAAGATGAAAAGGAGGAAGTTGCAAACTTGTGCTTCATGGCACAAGATGATTCTTCAAATGAGGTAAACTCTTCACCCTATTCTTATGAAGAATATAATTAGTTAGATGATGTTGATGATGATCTTTCAAAAGCTCTCACCTTGAAATGTGACAAATACAAGTCACAAATGAAATCTTACAAGAGGAAATGCTCCAAGCTAGAGGATAAATTTAAATCCTTGAATAATCTTATAAGTAAATTGAAGACTTCTAATGAAGAACTCAAGAAATATATTGAGAATCTTTCTAAGTCATCTTCTTCCCTAAACTTCTTGAAAAAGGAGAATGATTCTTTAAAGGGTGAAGTAATAAAACTTAGAAATTCCATATCTATGTTTCATAAACGAAAGGAAGCTTTGGATACACTTACTGTATCTCAAAGACCTTCTTTAATTAGACATGGTCTAGACTTCAATGGAGTCTCTTCATTTACATCTACACCCATAACCTTTGTTAGAGCCTCAATACCTCAAACATCAAGTACTGAGGTAGTTGGAAGAAAAATGCTTGAAGTACTAAGCCACCATTGCCCAAAGGTAAAGGAAAGGCTCATCAAGGCTTAATGCCTATCCATAAGAAGGCTAATCATACATATATTTACACTAAAAGGAATGCTCACCCAAACACACATAGAAAATTCACTTCTACACCCATCCATTCATGCTCATGCTCACATTCATACCATCTTGGTATGAGAAAAATCCCTACTCATACCAAGGCCATGTATAAGAGGAAGATTCATAAGTCTAAACTCCAATTCCACTATTGCATGAACTTTGGTTACATCAACATTCATTGTTACATTAGGAAGGCTCACCTCAAGTTGGAGGATCCTTCAAGGCCTAACCCTTTAGGAACCAATTATGCTTGGGTATCAAAACAAAAATGATTTATTTGTGTTATGTAGGATTATTTGGCAGCCACCAATGAAATAAATGATTGGCAGGTGGATAGTGGATGCTTCAAGCATATGATAGGCAATAAGTAGCTATTCATGGCCTTAAAAGAGAAGAAAGGTGGCAATGTCACTTTTAGAAATAATGCCAAAGGTAAGGTAATTGGTATTGACATAATTGGTAAGAATGGTTGTTCTCTCATTGATGATATTTTACTTGTAGATGCTTTACAACATAATTTGCTTAGTGTAAGTCAATTATGTGATAAGGGTGATATAGTCACCTTTGACCCCTAGAGAATGTCGAGTTACCACTTTGATGGATAAAAACATAGTCTTCAAAGGTAAAAGGAAGGGCAATACCTACCCAATTGACTTTGACAATTTAGCTAACAAATCTTTCAAGTGTTTTGCGTAACTTAGCATTAAAGCTTAGCTTTGGCGTAAAAGACTTGGACATGCTAGCATGGAGCTCCTATAAAGCATATCAAAGGGAAAGTTAGTGGAACGTCTTCCCAAGATAAAGTTTTCTAAAGACAAGACTTGTGGACCAAGCCAAATTGGAAAGCAACATCAATCCTCTCTTAAAATAATAAATGTTGTAAGTATATCTAGACCTCTTCAACTTATCCATATGGACTTGATAGGGGCTATTAGGAGTCTAGTTTAGGTGAAAAATATTATACATTTATCTTAGTTGATGATTACTCTAGATTTACTTAGGTATCTTTTCTAGCTCATAAGCATGACACCTTTGATGCTTTTAAAAGATTTACAAAAAGAGTTCAAAATGAAAATGGTTACTTTATTAATTCTATAAGGAGTACCTATGGAAAAGAATTTCAAAATGAATCTTTTGAATCTTATTACTTAGAGAATGAGATTTTTCATAATTTTTCAACTCCTAGAACACCACAACAAAATGGTGTTGTAGAGAGGAAAAATAGAATATTAGTAGAGATGGCTAGAACTATGCTCAATGAGTATCATTGCCTAATTAGTTTTGGGTTGAAACTATCAATACTTCGTGTTAAATTGCAAATCATGTTTTCAAAAAACCCATTCTTAATAAAACTTACGAGCTTTGGAATGATAGAAAACCTAAGTTGTCATACTTAAGAATATTTGGATGCAAGTGTTATATCTTAAATACTAAGGATAATCTTAGAAAATTTGATTAAAAAACAAATGAAGGTATTTTCCTAGGATATTCCATTTTTAGCAAAGCCTATGGAGTTTTTAATAAGAGTTTGATGATTATTAAAGAGTCGATGAATATTGTATTTGATGAATCTAGTAAACTTGATCTTGGAAAAGGTTCTTTCGTTGATAATTTTGTAGGTGATTTTGAGAAATTGGAATTAGAGTCAACCTCAATAGAGATGGACAAAGACCATGATGAAAGTAAATCATCAAGAGAAGAAAAGGAACCTCAACATTAACAAATGGAAACCCAAAATCAAGATCTTTCCAAGGATTAGAGATTCTCTAAGCATCACCCAAAAGACTTAATCATTAGTGATACATCAAAAGGTGTAAGTACTAGATCTCAACTCAATTTTTTAGATAATAATCTTACATCTATTTCTCAATTTGAGCCAAAATCTATTGATAAGGCTCTTGATGATGATTGTTGGGTAATTACCATGCAAGAGAAACTCAAACAATTTGAGAGAAATAATGTATGGAAACTTGTTCCTAGGCCTAAGGAACACCCTATTGTAGGTTGCAAATGGATGTTTAGGAATAAGTTAGATGAACAAGGGTTCATCACTAGAAATAAGGCTAGAATGGTTACTAAGGGATACAACAAAGAGGAAGGTATTGACTATGATGAAACCTATGCCCCCATAGCAAGATTAAAGGCCATTAGGATTTTTTTAGCATATGCATATCATATGAATTTCAAACTTTTCGAAATGGATGTTAAAAGTGCTTTTTTAAATAGTGTTTTTGAGGAGGAAGTTTATGTTGAACAACTTCCTAGTTTTGAATTTCATATCTTTCCAAATCATGTTTTCAAATTGAATAGAGCCTTATATGGTTTGAAACAAACTCTAAGAGCATGGTACAAAAGGCTTAGTTCATTTCTTTTGCAAAATGATTTTGAAAAGGGAAAGCTGACATAACCTTATTTGTTAAAAGGCATAATCATGATACACTCATTGCACAAAGATATGTTAATGATATCATATTTGGTGCTACTAATGAATCTCTTTGTAAGGATTTTGCTAAGTGTATGATTAGGGAATTCAAGATGAGCATGATGGGGGAGCTTAAATTCTTCCTTGGCCTATAAATCAAGCAAACCAAAGAAGGGATTTTCATCAATCAAGCTAAGTACACAAAGGACATACTCAAGAAATTTGGCATGAAAGGATGCAAAGTAGGAAAGACACCAATGAGTGCTACCATCAAACTAGACAAGAATGAATCAGGTATGTCTGTTGATGAGAAGAGATATTGATGTATGATTGGTTCTCTTACTACTTCTAGACCCGATATCATGTTTAGTGTATGCATGTGTACTAGATTCCAAACTTGCCCTAAAGAATCACATTTTAATGCTGTTAAAAGGATTTTTAAATATTTACATGGCATATTGCATTTAAGTTTATGGTATCCTAGAGATTCATCATTTAGCCTTATAGGATATTGGGATGGTGATTATGTCGATAGTCTTGTAAATAGAAAAAGCACTTTTGAAACTTTTCAATGCATAGGAGAATGCTTAGTGTCTTGGTTTAGTAAAAAGTAAGTTTTAGTCGTCTTGTTCACTATCGAAGTAGAATATGTAGCTGTGGGTTATTGTTGCACCCAAGTTCTTTGGATGAAACAATAATTAAAGGATTATGGCAATGTTATTGATCGTGTTCCCATCAAATGTGACAACACTAATGTAATAAATCTTTCAAAGAATCCCATCCAACACTCTAGGAGCAAACATATAGATATTAGACATCATTTCCTTAGAGATCATGTCCAAAATGGTGATGTAGTCCTGGAGTTTATCGACACTAATCATCAACTTGCAGGTATTTTCACTAAACCTCTCAATGAAGAAAGGATGGACTTCATTAAGAGAGAGTTAGGAATGCTTGGTAGAAGCTCCTTGAAGTGAAAATTGGATCTTTTAGAATGCTCTTTGTGTGATGTATTGTTCTTGAATGATTGTTTGATATATGTGATGAATGTGTAGTTTATTTCTTTAGATGTCTTAATTTTTTATGCAATTGTACCTTTTTATGCCAATTTGCATGAATTAAGCATCAATATATTAAGTGAATCACAACTTAGAAGGTCAAATCTTATCTTTTCATGTTTACTTTTCTTGCCTTATAACTTGTAGTTGATACTCTTTATGTCACGGTCGCGATTTACAAGTACTTATCAATCCGTCTATCACCTATCAGTTCGTAATCGCTATTTTCATTCTCCATCATGAATTTTTTCAAAATTCAAAAGTTTTAACCATTGACCCCATCAGTTTTCAAGGATTTTTTTACCATTGCTCAGATATTTTATAATTAGCGATCGCGACTTATAGTTCACAGTCACAAATTTGAGTAATTACCAAGCATTAATTGATTTGACTGCCAATCAATGGCACCCCCTCATTAAATGCATTTTGACCATTTGTTACTATTTTTACACCTTTTCTTGGCCTATTTAAATCCTTGAAATAATGTTTTAATTCACATTTACTAGAATACTTAATCTCTCTTCATTCCTACTCCTTAAATCTTCTTCAAATCCTCTTTTATCTCCAATGGCCCTCAAGAAAGCCTTTAAAGCAAAAAAAGGGAAAGTAATAGACCAACCATCTAGCCCTCATGCCTTTCACATGATGAAAGGGATGACTAAGGAGGAAAAAGATTGTTACAAGGCCAATTCTTTCAAGATAATCCAATCAAACAAAGTTTCTTTAACATTTCTTCTTGAATCACTTAGAATCAAGGATAAAATCGATGCCTATCTTTCTAATTTAGGCTAGAATGAATTCATCTTTCGAGACAAGCCCAATTACAAAGAAATAGTTCATGAATTCATATGCATGGTGATCTAGAGTTGAAAAGCAGAATCGCGGACGTATGGTTGATTTCCAGGGCTTTTAGGGAACCATTTTTTATTACGTTTGAACAACTCTTTAATGTCTTTAATCTTTAAGTAGGGGATGATATTCCATTTATCATCTCTGCACTTGACATCATTTACTCAGGGATTTGGTTTGAAATTTCTATCGAGACCAAACATGACCTAAAAACCTCCCTAGCCAAATATATTCCAACCCTACACAACTGGCTTCTTTATCATATCATCACTTTCTCTGTCAATGCAATAGGTGATGGTAATGATAAGATCTCCTAAAAAGACCTAGCCTTTGACCAAAAATAAACCTATCCAATTCGACAGCTACCTTGCGGATCAATTGATTCACATGAGTACTAAACCAAAGAGTTAATTTCTTCTTCCTTCTCATGTAACTGTCATATATCATTATATGAGTGCACTAAATGAGGAAAATGAGAAATTCCTCACTAAAAAGTGCTTGCCATCCCATAACTTTCTGGACTTGCCTCACCTTATCAATGCGAAAGCCATACACCCTAATTCTTACTCTTCCACTTTGGGTGCATTTAGGGCTAAGAAGATGGAAACTTCTTAATCCTCAAAACGAAAGAGGCTAGCCATTAAAGAGGGTGCTCAATCCATTCCATCTCCCCAACCAAAGCATAAAGCCAAATCCTCAGCAATCTCTCTCTCCTCAATTAATAAGAAACTAGACAAAGTGATGAGGATGATTAAGAAAAGATTTATTCTCTTTTCCCACCTCTACAATGATTTGGTGGATCTTTAGGAGAAATTGGGTGCTACTCCTTGCCACCTCTGTGATTTTAAGGACTGAGAGGATACTCTTCAAGAAGAGGATAATCAAAAGGTTGATGAGGGTGATGAAGCTTAAGGCGGAGGAGCAAATGAAGAAATTGATGATTCCACAATGATAATTCTATGATATTCTAGCTTGTTCTTCGCTTTTTAGGATTTTCCTTTGTTTCTTTGTTTATGTAAAAGTTATGATCCCATAATGATTAATAAATAAAAATGTTATTTTTATCCTTTGCAATTGTTGCTTCATATATTGTGTAATTGCTTTATACTTACTTCTTGTACTTATTTATTCTTTATGATTGTTCTCAATTTATACTTCATGTTTTTGATACCTATGCACCTTAGTTCAATGTTTAAACTTTACCCTCTTTTCGATCTTGCCAAAGGGGGAGAGAGGGTAGTAGTATAAAAAAAGTGCATGTTATATCATAAGAGAAGTATAAGCTGAGGGGGAGTAATAGGAGCAATCTATTTCAAACTTGTAAATCTTTGTCAAGCTTTTTTTATCAATAAGTTTTTCTATTTAAAATCTTTGACCATCTCAACTTCACATTCATGCAATTCATTTTCCTTAAGTAAAATCAATCTAAGTTGTTAAAAAAAAAAAAAAAAAAGGGAGATTGTCATATTAGGTTGGTCAAGCCTAAGTCAAAGGCCTCTTTTGATCTTGACAATGAAGATTGATAGGTGCTAATGTCTTGTTTAAGTGTTGTTTTTGTAGTTTCTAAGTTATATTTCTATTGAAAGTTAGATGGAAGTCTAAATCTTTAACTTTAGGTAAGACATCCAAATTCACAGTCAGGACCCTCTATTTCACGATCGCATCCTCGCATTAAAGGTGGATGAAGTTAGACCAGAAGAATTAATAGAGGAGATTGCAACCACGATATAGTCTGGGGAAACTTGATTAACTTACAGAGAGATTTGCGATGGCATTTACGTCCAGAGTTGCAACTGTGAATTTCATAATTGAAAAGAGGGAACCTAATCTGTAACCATATCATGCAAAATGTCTAAGGCAACCATTAGAATATCACAATTCATGAGGGTGAAACATCTATCACGATCAAGACCCAAAAAAGTGCTTTCACCTCACCAAATAGAGGGATTCACCATCCCTATCACTCCCGAGAAGAATATAAATAGCGACCGTGACTTTTGGTTTGTTAGTCAAACACAACGACTATATTTCTTAGAGCACCAATGGGAGAAGGACATGTGGACTAGTAGTTAGACACAAAATGGGGTTCTATGCTGCAATTTCAGTCATCCTAGTCATTCATGATTGCGACTTCAGTCTGACATACATGTAATGCAAAATCTGCCTAGCTTATCTTAGAGATTTAGGCATAGTTTGTTAGTAACAACTTTTTGATAGTTGTTGCCTATAAATACTCTGCCAAATAGACATTAATAAAAGAGAATTTCATTTATTATAGCCAAACTCTTGCTAATTTTCTTTACAACTTCTTATTCTTTGATTGTGAGTTCTTAATTGTTTGATATAAGCATAAACACTATTGTAATTAGGATGAGAGTTAGGCTAGCCTTTTAAAACTTTTGTATTAGGTTAAAGTGTGAGCCTACATAAAACACTTGAGTGAGGTTTTGTGTGAACCTTGAAACACAATTGTAAGGGTTGTGTGTGAGCCATAAAACATATTATACAAGTTTGGTGTGAGCTTGGAAACACCATTTTAAGTTGAGTAAAATACCTAATTGTGAAGAATTAGGGAGTGGACGTAGTGTTTGTTGACACCTGAACCACTATAAATACCTTGTGCTCATATTTCTACCCTTTCTCAATTCTCTAAACTCCTCATCTTCCCTCCAAAGTTTTAATCTCCCACCAATTCAACCCCCTTTATTAGCTCACAAAAGCCAACAACATACATCTCAAACATAAAAACCATGTGTAGCTATGAAGGATGATTATAAGTCTATACCCATTCTCATATATTTATAAACATCATATTGACATATTACATAAATTTCATAACTTATAATGCATTATTTGGGCAAAGGATGTCCTTTAGAAAATACAAACATAAGCCAACCAATCACTATGTTTTACTAGAAATATGTACATGTCAATAATTCTTATACAACATAAGTCTACGACATATCCATATGTACACCTTCAAACAAGACTCAAAACATAAGCATGATCATAACCCTCCTTATTTTTGAGTCTCCTGTATATGATTATAATAGTCAATCATTTGGGTAAGCTTTTCATACTTAGTGAATAGATAAACCCGTACCTCCTCAAACTAAAAACATCATACATCCAAATGGAGTACATATATGGATAACGAATTCAAGTCATTGAAATCTTTTATTCATATGAGCACATAAGCACATATTCAATCAAGGTAACCTAAGTCCATGGGGAAACCTCACTTAAGGCAATGTGGGAGACTTCCTTTTCTTTCCATAAGCCAATCCTTACTTTAGGAAAGTTTTCTCACTCATCGGCTTAACATTTCATTTCTTACGGTAGAGTTTCCTCACTAACCATGTCTTTCTCTTTTACATAGGAGGATTTCCTTACCAATCATGTCTTGTATGCATTCATTTCATTTAACATTGTATTCACATCACATCATCAGTTGAAGCATAACTAGCAAAGCATTAATAGATTCCCCATATCATTCTTAAAATTACTAACAAATAAAACAATATTTGCTTTCAAATATCATAATCATCATAAATGCATATGACAACACACATATATTCTTAAATCATATAGAAACATAACATATAGATGAGTACTTAAATATAATTGTGTCTTTTATACATTTGAACATTAAATTGCATTGAAACATATTCTTTGTGTGATGCATGAATGCTTAGTTTTGAAAATATAAGGTTACTTGAGGAGTTGTTATAATCTCTACTCATCTCAAGCCAAAACTTCTTCCTTAATGAACACATGCTAATTCCTTTGATCAAGTCCTAATCTCTATTATCACTTATTAATTATATTTATACAATCATTAAATCAAACTCATTTGCAAAAAGAACATTTATACTTTCATTAGAACCTCAATGTTCATTTCAATCCTAATTAGATGAAAAACTTCTTCCTCATTCATATTTATCTATAATCATAGGGTCTACAGTGTCAAACAACATTAAGGAACTCAAACAAGATTAGCAATCTTTATAATCAAAACTTTTACCTAAAGAACAATAGTATGTTCATTAAGATATTAATCTCTAAGGAGTAAGACATCATTCAAGCCTCAATTCTCATCTTTAAAATGAATTTTAGGATGCTAAATAGTATTTAAGAACTCAATAGTAATTAAAAAGACATGTAATCAATTCAAATGAACTAATTCATTCCAAAGCTTCCATTGAAGACCAAGACATGAACTCAGCCATACTGACATATATCTTCACTTCTCTCACCTTAATATAGCTTAAACATATGATAAACTCATCTAGTTAATAAAAAAAAAACATGCACAAGCAAAGGCAAATGGTAAACTCATTTGGGAGGAGTAAAAGTTCACCAAAAATAGCTTGAAGAGATATAAAAAGATAAAGATCAACTTGGATTCTCCAAGTTTAATTTAACAACCATGGTTGAATAAAGAGCTTTAGGGAAGTTTATTTATCTTTAGGACTAAAGATATTATTTTATTCATGTATACACATTAAATAATGAAGAAAGAGAGTTAAAATGCATAAATGGTCAAATGGTGCATGATAGAATGTGCTCAACTAAATAGACTTTTAGCTATCAAATTGGAGGTTAGGCTGAAAATGCCATATCCTAGCCACATAATATTCAATATCACATTCTACCATAATGGTCGAAACTCCTGTGCCTAAATAGTTTGATTGTCAAAAGTGCTTCTTAAAGTTTATCAAAAACCAACTTTCAAACTATAACACTAATGGGACATTTGCTTCCAATCCTTTACTCCTTTCCTTAACACACCTCAAATAACAACTTTAGGCTTGTAAAACACATTTAAAATACATTATTAACATGCCATTTAAATAAACATTAAGCAGAGATTAAACAAACATAGGGAACAATATCAAAACAAGGTAAAACTATACATTAAACCTTACAAAATTACCCACCTCAAACATATTCATCTACAAATTAAATGATGACATACCTCATTAAAAAAGATAAGCATATGAACCAAGTGCGTCCTTTTAGGTTTCCCACATTCATTCCCCTAAGTTATGGCAATTCCTTAGGACTTTAACCATTGGAATCTCTTTAGTCCTTAATTTCCTAATTTGAGTATCAATGATTCACATTGGTTGCACTTTATATGTCAAATTTGAAATGAGTTAAAATCTAATTTGTTTATGACTCACAAAAAATCTGAAATAAATTTTCTTAGTATAGACATGTGGAATACTATATGAGAAATCTTGCTAGCATTCTAGGTAACTCTAGCTAATAAAAAAATACTCCCTACCTTAAGAACTATCTTAGTGAGAAGCTAATTTCGCCTTCTTACCAACCTATTGAATCCCTTTTATAGGAGAAAATTTGAGGATGACATTTCACCTTTTCGAAATTGGACATTCTAATACTTAAGATTAACATAGCACTTCTATTGACTTACTATTGTCCTAAGTCATTCCTTAATTAATGGTAAAGCACAGTTAGTAAGCCTAACCACGTTAGCTCCTATTAATTTTATTTCTCTCACTTTCGTCCAAGAAATGGGATTTCTGCATTTACAACCATATAAGGCTTCAAATGGTGCCATGTCGATGATTACATGATAGCTATTATTATAGCAAAACTTGAATAATGGTAAATACTTCATTCATAATCCACCATAATCAAGCATACACATCTGCATCATATCCTCTAAGGTTTGAATTATTTGTTCAAACTGGCAATTAGTTTGAGGATGGAATACAGTGCTAAAATCTAACCTTGTATGTATAGCTTTTATAAATTCCTCCAAAACTATGATGTAAACTGTGTCCTTCTATCCAATACAATTGACATTAAAGCTACATGAAGGCATATAATCTTATCCATCTAAATGAGCTAATTTAACTACTAAATATATTATTTTGTTCAAAATAAAATATGCAGTCTTAGTCAATCTATGAAACCCATATTGAATCATGCCAATTATAAGCAATAGGTAGTCTAGTGATGAAATCCATGGCTATATTTTCCCATTTTCACTCAGGGATTTTGTAATAGATTAAGCATACCTATAGGTTTTTTATGCTCAATCTTGACCTTTTGGCAAGTCTTATAAGAGATAATAAGCTAAACTATGTCCTTTATAGTTTTCCACCAATACACTTGTTTTAGGCCTGGATACATTTTAGTGGCTCCTGAATGAATGTAAGCTGAAATATGAGCCTTTCTTATGATATCCTCTTGTACACCATCAACCTCAGGAACACATAATTGTTTATCATAATATAAAACACCCAATTGATTAAATCTAAAATCGAGCATGGTTCCCTTTCACACTGTATTAACTAGCTGCACCAACTTAGGGTCTCAATGTGTTTGACTAATCATGTATGCCAATTATGGTCTAACTATCATTTAAGTTAAGAATAAACTAATTTTCATCATTTCTAACTCAATATTAGGTGAGAGAACTTACTAAACTTAATGTGCCATAAGTCTCTTGTGCATCTAAATACGAGTTAAACTTTCCATCAACTTCCTACTTAAAGCATATGCTATAACATTAGCTTTACTAAGATGATATTCTATGGTACAATCATAATCACTAAGTAGCTCTATCACCTATCTCTATTGAAGATTCAACTCTTTCTATATAAAGATATTGAAGGCTTCAGTTGTATGTAATGATCTCACAAGTTGTCCCATAGAGAAAATGCAGCCAAATCTTTAGAGCAAGAATAACTATTGCCATCTCTAAATCATGAGTAGGGTAGTTCCTTTCATAAGGTTTCAATGATGAGAGGCATAAGTGGTCATTGGACCATTATACATTAGTATACAACTAAATCCACTTTATAAGCATCACTACATGGTGTACCTCTCCTCATCAGATGGTAAAGCCAAGATATGAGTTGAAATTAACCTATTTCTTTAGATACTAAAAGTTAACTTAATATTAACTAAGTTATATGAACTTTTGGTTTTTCTAAGTTAATTGGATCAAAGATGCAATAATTTTAGAAAAATCCTATAGAAAATGCCTATAAATCTAGCTAATCTAGAAAAACTCTTAATCATGATGACTGTGGTAGGTTTAGGCCACTGTTTAATCACTTTAATCTTCAACTTGAAATCCTTCTTTTAATATAATATGACCAAGGAAATGCACCATGGAAAGTCAAAATTCCCATTTGGAGAATTTGGCATACAATTGGTGTTCCCTTAAGGTTTATAGTACCAAATGTAAATGGTGAGTGTGGTCTTCTATACTTCGAGAATATACTAGGATATCATCCATAAATATAATAATCAATTTAAAAAAAGTTAAAATACCCAATTCACGATGTCCGCAAAATGTTACCGATATATTAATGCGTTCAAATGGCATGACTAAGAACTCATAATGCTTGTAATAAGTACATAAAACATTCTTAGCCATATCTTACTCCTTGATTCTCAATTAATGATAGCCAAAACTCAAGTCAATCATGAATGTATCTAGGCCCTTATAATTAATCAAATATATCATTATTTTGAGGTAATGGATACCTATTTTGAATTGTAAGATTGTTTAGCTTTATGTAATCATAACCCCATAAGGAAATACTAGGATGAATAAAGATTTTGTCCAATAGATCTTATAATTGATCTCTCAACGCTTTTAGTTTTATTGGAGCCATTCTATATGATGTTCTAGATATTGGCTATACTTTTAAAACCAAGTTAATGCAAAATTTAATCTCCCTTTATCGAGTTAATCTTGGCAATTCTTTAAGAAAAACATCTAAGAATTCATTCGCCATTGGTACCATCTCTGGTTTACCCTTAACCATTTTATGTTCTCTCATTAATGTTAAATATCATCATATCCATACCTTAACATCTTGCATGCACATATGGTAAATATTAGGTTAGAAGGAATTAGAGCCATATCACCTTGATGGAAAATTTCTTTTTCACTAAGTTTAGTAAACAACACCATCATATCTCTATAATTAACCTTGGCATAATATGTAGCTAGCCAATCTATACTAAGAATGATATGAAATCCAACACATCGAGAATCACCAAATCTGCCAAAAGACATATTCTTTTAACAAAAATGGGATGATGTATAACACATTTTAGAAATGACATTTTTCCCTGTCAGAGTATTAACAAGTAATGGACTCTCTAATTCAAGACATGCCACACTAATTCTTGATGCAATGTTAGGTGACACAAAGGGATGAGTAGTACTAAGGTCAAACAATATATGAGTATCAATCTCATTGATATATAGTATACCTTACACCATGACATTAGATGCTTGGGCCTTCTAATAAGTCATGGTAAATATCTAAGGCTAGGTAGGTTGTCTTCAGCCTTGTGCATTAGCGGAATAAACGCTTTGCTACTGTCTTCGACCTCCATAGCCTTTATCTCTACTTCTTAAAAATCTTGAACCTGAATACTAACCTCCTAGTTATGAAAAGATTAGGGAAATGGAAATGTTAGATATAACAGGATAAATAAGGTTATATAAGAGAAGGAAGTTTAGCCTTAGATGTTAGAATAATCTTTGGCTAGCTCTACCACACCTCTGACAAGTAAGAGGTCTTGAAATAGTGCTAGGTGCTCTTACACCTTGATTAACTACACAAAAGGCTTGGTAGAATTGCCTTTATCTCCCTTTTCCCTTATTGTTTGACCCATAAAAAAGATCTTTTCTTTTTTATCACTACTAGTACCTTCATTAAACTCTGCACCTTCAACTATTACTGAATCGATAACACTTGGTTTAGTAGAATCTAAAGTCTCAACTACCTTGCCCTTTTTATCTTTCTTTAGTTCAATCTTATCATTGTGTAACAGTTCAATCTTTATGCTTTTGGTTATGTCTTCTAGCTCATGGAATTTGTATGGGCCTGTCATAGCATTTAGTGACTAGTACTAATTATCAAGCCTCATTACGTATCTCATATTCTTCTTCTTTTATGTTTTGTAAGTGTAACCCATGAATTAGATTAGCTCTTTAAATTTCTTTTATAAATTCACCAATGCTTTCAACCTCTACTTGTTTCAATTTCTCAAACTCTATAACTTTCTATTCCAAAACAGTTTTTAGAAAAGTCCAATCCAAAAAAAGTATAGAGAATTGTTCCCATATTAAATCTCTCAAAAGCTTATAATAATATTCTTGTATCACTCCATCAACGTCCTAAAAATGCAAAGTAAATTATACCATTTTAATAGCAATATCGTAAGTCACCCTTAATAGCAATATCGTAAGTCAATTTCTTTACCATCCATAAAACCTTCAAAAGATCACTATTATTAGTAAATTCTAGAGTGCTAAGCTTAAGGTACTCATACATCTTGGTGGCATCAGCTGCTCCAAAGCCTCTTTGCTCATGAGCTTAAATTGGCTGGGGAGTAGGCGCTACCTATGTTAGGCTCTTTAACATCTGTTTTAACACTTGCTACATCCCAATTAATATAGCAATGAGATCTTTTTTAGGTAGCACATTCTCATTATCCATTTAGATTATATGGGTTTGTCTGTAACATGAATTATGCTTTTAGCAGGTTTCCTAGTAATAACTCTTCCACTACTAAATGCAGGATTAACCATAAGTTTATGAGTAGTTTTTGTAGTTGAGACCTCTACCTCCTTTAGTGGCTCCCTTATAGTCTAGCAAATTATCAACATGCACTCATATCTTATAAACAATGATGGTCAATACCTTATAAAATTAGAACAATGTTTTAGTAAACTTAGGTAAATCACCATTATATAAACATATCATCATGCAAACATAGGTATTCTCATCCTATCATCTAATTCTAACTTACATGGAAGCATAACATTATGTAGGATTCTAATTCCAAATGAAAATCTTAAAGACATGATGAATCTTATATTACACTTAACTAGTTCTAATCTCAATAGCTCTTATATCATCTCATCCCTTAGGTCTAACCATATAAACCTAGGGTTCTGATATCATTCTTTTATGACTCGCTCCCTAAATGTGTCAATACTTGGTGATTAAAAGGCTTATAGTCCCATAAACTATTAGCAAGCCTAATAATTAATAATAATTTCATAAAACCAAACATGTTAAATCCAAAAATCATCTGTAGTTATGCAGGATTAATCATAAGTCTATATCCATCTTATATATATATAAACATTATATTGACATATTACATAGATTTCATAACTTATAATACATCATTTGGATAAAGGATATCCTCTATAAAATAAAGACCCGAGCCCACCAGAATATGTATATGTTTATAATTTTTATATATACATATATACATCTTCATATAAGACTTAAAATATAAGCATCACCCTAATAGCTCCTTTTCTTAAGTTGTCTCTATAGAACTTATAATAGTCAACTAGAGTGAGCCTTTTATACTTAATGAATAGATAAACTCATACCTCTTCAAGCTAAAAATATCATAAATAAAAATATATTACATATGTTAATAACCAATGCAAGTCATTAAAATCTTTCATTCACATGCGCAAGCATATATTTAATCAAGGTAATCTAAGTCCATAAGGAAGCCTCACTCAAGGCAATATGGGAGACATCCTTTCCTTCCCATATGCTAATCCTTATTATGAGAGAGTTTGCTAATCTTCCAGCTTAACATTTCATTTATCGTAGGAGAATTTTCTCACCAGTTATGCATTTTCTTATACATGGGAGAGTTTCCTCACCAATTGTGTCTTACATGCATTTATTTCATTTAACATTATATTAACATCAAATCACCAATCCAAACATACTAGCAATGCATTGATGGATTCCCTACATCATTCTTAAGATTATCAACACATAAAGCAATATTTGTTTTCACAAATCATAATCATTATTAATGCATATGGTAATAAATGTATATAATTAAATCATATATAAACATAACACACACACACACACACACACTTGAATATAATCATAGCTTTTGTACATTTGAACATTGAATTCCATCAAAACATATTCTTTATATGATGCATTTCGATGCATGGATGCTTAGTTTTGAAAACATAAGGTCATTTGAGGAGGTGTTGGAATATGTTCTTACCTCAAGCCAAAATTCCTGTCTCAATAAACACATTATGCTTCCTTCAATCAATGTCACAATCTCTATTATCACCTATCAATTATATGTATACATTCATTAAATCAAGCTCATTTGCGAAAAGAATGACTATACATTCATTAGAACATCAATGTTCATTTCTACCATACTTAGGTGAAGAACTTCTCCTCAATTCATATTGATCTCTAATTAAAAGGTCTAGTGTGTCAAACAATATCAAAGAGCTTAAATAACATCAATAGTCATTATAATCAAAACTGTTGGCCCTAGTGCTCCAAGAAGGAAGGGTTGAATTGGTGGCAAATTTGGACTTTTGATTTTAGAGGAAGCACACAAGAATGAAAGATTAGAGAAAGGGTAAGAGAAGAATGAACACAAGAGTTTTATAGTGGTTCGTTTATTAACCAACCCTACATCCACTCCTCAATTCATCAATTGGGTATTTCACTCAATCTCTATTATTTTATAAGCTTACACTCAACTTATTGTTTAGGCTCACACCAAACCTTATAAGTTTTTTCCCAAGGCTAACACTCAAAACTAAACAAGAGTTTTTTAAGGCTCGCTCCCAAACCTATACAAGAGTTTTCTATACAAGGGCTAACTCTCAAACCTAACCCAAAAGGAGTTTAAAGCTCATTCCCAACTATGTATAAAGAAATAAAGAATTAAAGTTGAGAATAACTTAGCAAGAGTTTTGACACATTTCAATGGTTGTCCTCTTGCATTCAAGTCCATTTGGTGGTGTATTTATATGCAATAACCACCAAAGAGATGTTACAAATAAACTATCAACAAATCTCTAAGAAGTGCTAGGTAGATTCAGTATTAAATGTTTTTTAGACAAAAGTCATAGTCGCTACTACTATTTCATGATCACAAATTTTCAATTTGCACTGAGGAGCCAAAAATTACGGTAAGAACCTCGTCTTGTGTCTAACAACTAGCCCACGTGTCAGCTATCCATTAATTATGTAAGAAAAGTAAACATTGATCTTTCTAACAGATCTTAAACTTCCCGGTCAAGAGTTTATTGTGTCATGGGTGCGACTGAGATCGTGAATTCCTCTATTTTATGAGGAAGCGTCAACTCCTTGAGTTGCGATTGTGACCAAGCCTTCGCGCTCATGATTTTTGATTTCCAATGGTTGCCTTGGACACTTAGCGTGCTGTGGCAATGGCTTTGGTTCCCTCCTTGGTCACTATGAAAGTCGAAGTAGCAAAGCCAACGTGACACCCACTGCGAATTCCTCTATGACTAAGGCTTTGTAATATTTGGATGGGTAGCAACAGCAAAATAGCCTGCAAATTCCTCTGGCCTAGCTACTACTATTTTTGTGATTGATTCGCTCTAGCGATTTAGAATTTACACACCGCAAATTTTGACGAACTTTATAAGGTTGGAAATTTTGAATTCTAAACAAGATAACTCTTATAAACTGTAAAACCAACACTTAAAATTGACATTAGAACTTTCAATCTATATTGTCAAGATCAAAAGAGAGTCTTGACTTAGGTTTGAATAACCTAGTCTAATAATCTCCCCCTTTTTTATTTTGGCAATCTAGATTGAATATGCAAAGGATAAAGAATCAACTATTCATGCTCTTAAGAGAAAGAATGAGAAGTGATTCAAAAACACAAGTATAAAATTACTCCCCCTCAATCCATACTCCTTTTAATTATTCTAATAAGATCATTGTCTTAGCTTATTACAAATGTAGTTCAATTTCTCTCCCCTTTTTATATGTTCCCTCTTTGTATATTCAGTTAATTATCTCTTCCCCTTTATTAAGATAAAAAAGAGGGGACTGTGAGAGAATAAGAAAGAGAATAGAAAATATGAGAGGGAAATTCCATAAACTTTATTAATTGTACAAACTCAAATTAGAATAGTAAACATAAGTAATTTTGCACAATTGATCACAAATATGTCACATAAAAAGATAAATGGATGAAAGATAAATTCCATGGGAATTATGATAGTTTTCAAGTGCTTTCCATATGGCATGTGCAGTTTGGCAATGTTGGATTCTTCCAACTTCTTCTTTTGACATGAAGCTTAGGAGAATAGCCATTGCCTTCTTGTTCTTCCCATTTGCCTTTCTTTGCGCTTCACTCCATTCTTTTCTTGCAATTGCCACATCTACTCCTTCAACCTTTTTTGTTGGAGGCTTTCACTCTTCAAGAATATAATCCCATAAGTTGATGAGATCACTATCAAGATAGATCTCCATTTTATGCTTCCAAAGATCATAATCATTGCCATCAAAGTGAGGATTAATGTGAGAGTGGACTCTTTCTTATGCCGTTGATTTTTTTCTCACACAATTAAGGCTTGAATTGAGACTTGGCTCTGATAATAATTGTTGGCCCTAGTGCACTAAGAAGGGGGGGAAGGGGCGGGAAGGGAGGTTGAATTGGTGGCAAATTTGGACTTTTGATTTTAGAGGAAACACACAAGAATGAAAGATTAGAGAAAGAGTAAGAGAAGAATGAACACAAGAGTTTTATAGTGGTTCGGGTATTAACCAACCCTACATCCACTCCCCAATTCACCAATTAGGTGTTTCACTCAATCTCTAGTGTTTTACAAGCTCACACTCAACTTCGTGTTTAGGCTCACACCAAACCTTACAAGTGTTTTCCCAAGGCTAACACTAAAACCTATACAATAATTTTTTAAGGCTCACTCGCAAACCTAGATAAGAGTTTTCTATATAAAGGCTAACTCTCAAACCCAACCCAAATGGTGTTTAAAGCTCACACCAAACTATGTATAAAGAAATAAAGAATTAAAGTTGAGAAATAACTTAGCAAGAGTTTTGACACATGTCAATGGTTATCCTCTTGCAATCAAGTCCATTTGGTGGTGCATTTATATGTAATAACCACCAAAGAGATGTTACAAATAAACTATCAACAAATATCCAAGATGTGTTTGACAGATTTAACATTATATACTTGTCAAGTGAAAGTTGCGGTCGCTGTTACCATTTTGTGGTTGTGAACGTCCAATATTGAGGACCAAAAATTGCGGCAAAAACCTCGTCTTGTGTCTAACGACTAGTCCACGTGTCAGTTGTCCATTAGTTGTCCAAGAAAAGTAGTCGTTGGTCTTTATAATGGATCTTAAACTTCACATCGTGAGTTTGTTTTATCATGGGCATGACCGAGATCATGAATTCCTCTGTTTGGTGAGGAAGTTTCAACTCCTTGAGTCACAGTCACAACCAAGTCTTCGCACTTGCGATTTTTGATTTCCAATGGTTGCCTTGGACAATTGGTGTGTTGTGGCTGTGGCTTTGGTGACACCCACCATGAATTCCTCTATGACTAAGGCTTTGCAATCTTTGGATGGGTCGCGACAGTGAAATAGCTCGCGAATTCCTCTAGCCTAGCTACAACATTTTTTGTGATTGATTCACGATCGCTATTTAGAATATGCATATTGCGAATTTGGATGAACTTTACAAGGTTGGAGATTTTGAATTCCAAATAAGATAACTCTTATAAACTGTAAAAACAACACTTAAAATTGACATTAAAACTTTTGATATATATTGTCAAGATTAAAAGAGAGTCTTGACTTAGGTTTGAATAACCTAGTCTAACAAATTTACATAAAGAATAATCATAAGTTCATTAAGACATTGATGTCTAACTTTACTCTAATTGAGGTGTAAGACATCATTCAAGCCTCAATTCTCAACTTCAATATAAAATTTAAGATGCTAATAACATTTCAGAACTTAATAATCATCAAGAAAACATGTAACTAATTCATATGAACCAATCCCTTCTAAAGCTTCAATTAAAGATAAAAACACGAATGAAGCCATCCTAGCATATTTCTTTACTTCTCCCACCTTAGTATAGCCTAAACATTCATAAACTCATATAATTATTCATAAAACGAACATCAACAAGCAAAGGTAGATGGTAAACTCATTCAAAAAGAAAGAGGAATTCACAAAAACTAACTTGAAAAGTGATGAAAAGATGATGATCAACTTAAATTCTCCAAGTTTTATTTTGCAACCATAGGTGGAAGAAGAGCTTTGGTGGAGTCTGTTTGTCTTTAAGATTGAGGAAAAAGGGAAGGGTTGTTGTTTTTGTTGTGTATAGGTATAAAATAATGAACGGATGGAGTTAAAAGCATAAGTGATCGAATGGTAAATTTTAGGATGTGCTCAGCTAAACAAACTTTTGTCTACTAAATTCGATGCATGTTCATTGTTGAAAGTGCCATTTCCTAGCCATGCATTATTCAATGTCACATTCTACCATGATGGTCAAAACTCGCATGCTTAAGTAGTTTGGCTCTCAAAAGAACTTTCTAAAGTCCACCAAAAACTAACTTTCAAACCATAACACTTATAAAACTTTTGCTTCCAACCCTTTACTCCTTTCCTAACACACCTCAAACATAAACATTAGGCATGTAAAACACACCTAGAACACATCATTCATATGTCAGTTAAACACATAATAAGCAAACATTAAACAAGCATATGGAATAACATTAAAACATTAAATAAGGCAAAACTATACATTAAACCTTACACACTCTCTTTCTTATAGCTTGGCTTGCTCGACTCTTTCCTTCTAATCTCTCTCTCTCTCTCTCTCAGACACACACACACATTGGTGTCATCCTCACTAGCCTCACTGTCGCTACATCATCACCAGCAGCGATTGCCACTACTTTGTAAGTTTGGTTTTATTTTTTTATTTTCATTGATTTTGGTTATTATTAATAATTTTATATAAAATACATTAGTTTACTATATAAATTTTATTGCAACTTGTGTAATTCTAATATAGTGTTTGGGATGATATTAATTTTATTGCAATTATATATATATATATATATATATATATATATATATATATATATATATATATATATATATATATATATATATATATCACAAAATTAATTTGATTATTTTATCTAAAATTTATTAGTTTAATGTAAAATGTTATTGCAATTTGTTTTATTTTCAAATTATATTTCATCTCATATTAATGTTAATTAGGTTAGATATTAGTTAGATAATTTATTGTAATTTCTATAATATTAGAGAAATTAGATTAAACAATTTAAATTTCTATAATGTATTAAATTTACATACTTTGGATAATTAAACATAATTTATTCTAATTAATGTAATTTTAAGAAAATTAGGAAGTAATTATTAGAATTTCTATAATTTTAGAAAGTTATGATTGAATTATTTTAATGTATATAATTTGTTGAAGTTTTGCAATTGAAGATAATTAAGTATAATTTATTATAATTTCTATAATAATAGGAAAATTAGGAGTGAATTATTTTAATTTATGTAATTTTTTGAATTTTCTAATTTAAGATGATTAATCATAATTTATTAAAATTTATGTAATTTGAGCAAAATTAGGATTAAATTATTTTAATCTATATAATTTGTTGAAATTATGTAATTTAAGGTAATCAAATATAATTTATTAGAATTTATGTTATTTGAGCAAACTTTGAATAAAAAAAATTCTTCTTTTACAGCACAACATAACTTATGATAACTCAATTAATGTTAAAAGTTATCTGCATAAGTTTATATTCAAGTTTGAGCTTCATTACTGCTCAAATGTTTTACTGTGCAAAATCTATCCTTCCACTGTTGAAGAAGTTGCTTAGGAATGATATAAAGACTTAGCTCATGGCTCAATCCATCATGTAGTTGTCTCAACTTGTTACCACTTGATTTGTTTTAGCAGTGCCTTAAATCAAAATTTTATGGTAGTCCATGAAGGGAAGTCCCAAAGTGGCCATGCAAATTAGCAATCTCAACCATGAGATAGCTATTGAAGCAATAATTCACAACTTCCAAAAACAAAGGGCCATTTAACTCTCTAAGTGTATATCCTATAAAAAGTTTTTTGAGCTAATGGCACGAACATATAAGTTCATCTACTCAAATGACAACCTCAGGACCTAATCTTATGGCTTATCTAAACAATGAGATGACGAGTCAAAATGATAATAAAAGTAGATGAGAATGATCTAAGCAAATTATTTCATGTTCTAATTCTAATTCTAGTAATTCCTATAGTAACTCAGTTTGTCACTTTACTTCATTGACTACTAATAAAAGTGAGATCTTGGACTAGATAAAAGGATTAGGAAAATGGACATAATACCCTCATCCATTAAAGAGATCATCCATAAGAAATAAAGACAAATACTACATTTGCATAATGGCCACGACACTAAAGATTGTTAATAGCTTCATAATGACATTGGAGCCCTATTCAATAGGACAACTAAGTTAACTTCAGAAGAAACATACTACTATGGAAGGAAGGTTTCAATGACAACATGACGATAATTGCTAGGATAAAAGGGTCAACAATAGAGAATATATAGATATTGTGCAGGTAATTACCAAAGGAACAACTAAAGGTGATTACTCATCCAAACAACAAAGGTAGGTTGAAGAAGTATATTTCATTAGTTGCCAAACCAACATGGTTAAACCAATGTTTTGCCCACTTGCATTCTCATCAAAAGATGTAGGAGTTTATGTGCTTTTCATGTGGATGCCTTAGTAGTATAATGATAACTTGAAAATTACTTAAACAAATTCTAATAGATAAAAGCTTGATTAGTTTATTAGTTATGACTACATGTAAGTGATTTGGTTAAAATACCAATAGATTATTACCTATTAAGACACCCCACATTAGCTTAGAAGGAAGAAAAATTGACAAAATGGGTGTAGTTGAGCCAAATATGAAGTTGGGAGACTCAAATATCACTAAAAAGTTTCTCCATATAATAATAAAGTTTCTATACCAGTTTAGAAAATTAATTCCATTCAATTTATCCTTCTCATGGATCGATTACAATGACAAATTAAAGGTGTTATTTGAAGCCATAATCTAAACAAGATATATATAGTGCATTTAGCATTTTATTAAATATTAACTCTTACTAAATTTTATCAAATCATTAACACTCAAATTATAATTTCTTAACAATTGAAATTTTAGTGGGCCAAGATCCATATTTCACCTAATTCCAATTAAGCTTTGGCTTATCACTTAAAATTTAGTTATTTACGTAGGTAACGCTTTACCAATTGCATCTTATGTAACTCTTAGATAATTTTGACATGTTCAAAACTATTTTGGTAACCTAGTTAAGTCTAACCATTTCAAACTTATGGATATCATCATCATCCATCTTGTCTTACTATGATTGCCTAATATATTTTACTTTGGCAAAACCTATATTTAGGAATCAAAGTCTTGACAAGTGTTTGAATCATGGTAGAAATTTTCATAACTTAATCTTATTGAGGAAATTTACCAGTTTTTAATCTATTATGTATTTTATATTGCATCTCATACATCACATGCATTATATCATAAATGTCTATGCATAATAATAACAAAAATAAACATGTCATAACATGGCCCTAAATCTAAATTGATCTTTACAAGCCAATATGCGGATCAAAAGGTCAATCCTCAGGGTAAATCTTCATATGCATGGATTTGCCTAGGTTGCCATCAATGATCTTTACCTCATGCCTTGAAGATCACTATTTTGTGCCTTGAAGGTCTCCATTACAAGTTGTAATTTATAAAATAGTAATTTATACTATTCTATTACTACTAATAAATAAATTATTACAATAAAATAAATGAAACACAAGCCATATTTAAAAAATTAAACCCTTGAAAATAGAGAAATAAAAAGCCAATCATATTGGTCTAAAGGGTCCTGCCATGCAATATGCAATAAACACATAAGCAAAATATTCAAATACACTAAACAGATTATGTTAGGGTAGTTAACAATTTATTTTAAGAATCCATTTGGGGTCAAGGGGCAGTGTCCCTTGTGGGGTTTTAGGGTTAGCGCCCCTTACGAGAGTTGAAGGCAATGCCCTTGAAAAGTAAATGATTTATCTTACTCATTTATATCAGCTGATGTCTGAATTCTATTAGGTTTAATCACTTAGATTAACTCATCTATTCATAACAAAAGAAATTAATTATTACTTAACTCTTAAATAAATTTATGGAATTTATCAATATGAAATTTATTTTAGTTGAATGATTAAACTAACCCTTTAATAATGATTAATCTATTCAAAATAGATTATCATTGATTAACACTTAATCAATTTGCCATGATTAATAAGGCAAAACAAAATACCTTATCTTATGAAATTATATTAATCAAATTAATAACAAATCACAAGAAATAATAATTGTGTCAATTAAATCAACACTGTCAAATTTGTCTAATCATATTAAACCCTAAAACATGAATCAAATTAATGTATTGTTTCTATTTTCAAACATATTAATTAATTCACTTACACTAATTCATTTTACATGAAGCCTTCAAAATGATTTTCAATACAACACATCTATGTTCACATATATAACAGTTATACATAAAACAAAATCAAATTTACTTTAATCAAATTTGTAAGTGAATCTAATACCATTGTTGAGTTTTGTAGAACGAGCATAATAAAAAACAAAAATTGTGTACATGTGAAAACCCACAAGTATCCATGCGATTCAATTAAATTAAAAATAAGGATATAGAAACCTTACAAATACAAATAAGAAATGCAAGATTGTTGGAAGGTAGAGAGGGGGTTTATACTGGAAACACCCAACCTCGAGCTTAGAGTATAGATTATTGGATTTAGGCACTGCTAAATCGATGAACGTCCTTTGCATGTCACACAAATAGGTACTCTTCAAAGTGAGTAGTGTTTAACACTAGGGTTTCTCTCTCTCTAAAATGTTTTCTAAGTAAGCAATATGAATGTTCTCTCTATTTTTACAAAACCCTCAACATGCATATATATCTTAACCATTAAGATATTTATGCTGACTCAGTATCTTAAAAGATATATATAAGATAATATCCTATTTTATTTTAACCTTCAAAGCAAAATAGATATCTACAATAATTTAGATAATATCTTTAATTATCTTAATTATAAATAAAGAAAGTAGTAAAATCTAATTTTGCTTTGGGTATATTTTATGTGTGGGATCTTGTAGGATCACATAATGTTAATAATTTTACTAATAGTATTATAATCCTTTTGGCACATCATATAGTAACTGAATATAAGACATGAATCATATCATCCTTATATAATTTAATTCTTTCTTGTTCTCTAAGTAAACTGATGTAAAATGACATTAATAACCTTTATCAATTCATTTTTGCATAGTCGTACAATCTTTTTAGTCTAACTTATTGAAAGCCTAAAGATATATTTCTCATAAATATATGAGGACAAATTCCTTCTCAATCGCTCGTATTCCTCTATATGATTTACTATATGTCCAATATCAATCTGTATAATTATCCCGTTAAAGATAATGTTGGATCCTATCAAAATGTGAAGTTCTTCATATTAGAATCCATGGAATTTTTAGGTCAGAGGATTACGTTAATATTATTGCATGAGAATCACTTATGACAGTTTATCCATGTAATGTTCTCATAATAGGTCGATCCAATATAATGTTTATTGAACATGTATGTATATATTTGACTTAATATCATATATCCATGACTAGTAAAACATAGTCATCAATCAAAACACATACTAGTCTTCATTCATTATTATTCCAATTATAATTACCGATTAGGGACAACTTAGAATAGAATTCTTTACGACTAAAGGTTTTACTATCAAGTCACATACTTGATGACATTAGGTGGAATTAATTATACATGGAATTTATCATTTGGCCATAAACAAAAGGGATATTTAATAAAAATGTAACCATGACATTATTAAGAAAATATCTATTACAAAAATTGGCCTAGGGCATATAACTGATAGAGGTAGCAGACAATAAGATAAAAATGGAAGTAGCCATATTAGAGCAATACTATAACAATCTAAATTCCACGCTATCCTACCGCTAGAAAACAGAAAGACTTAAGACCTCCAGAACTAGTAGCAAGCCTAATTACTCATGCATAAAGTCCATTTCTAAGCTTTGCAATACCTTTAATTTAAAATTTATACTTATTAGCCCATAAACAATTTTAGCTTTCATTTGCCCCATTTAAGATTCATAAGATAAAATAAATAGGAGTCAAAGATTTAAGTTAAGCTTAATGCCAAACATTTCATAAAATAATTTCTTACATTATACTATAATAATTTCATTTATTATTTATCATGTCATGACAAGGGGAGTTTGGAGTCACCAACCAATTCCTTTTATGATCATTATATATACATTATTTGACATTTTCTTAATACATTTGTAAGTCTTCCAATTAGACATATACATCATTATTGTAGGCAACTATGAAGAAATAGTGTAGTGCCTTAACAATATATGATACATAGCTTAAAACCTTCATTCATAGCCTTTAACATTTAGTCATCAATCATCATATCAATCTTGTGCTTAACCTGTAAAACAATCTATGTGTGTGTGGGAGGGAGGCGGAAGGGGGTGAGCTCATTGTGGGAAACTCAATGAGAAAATTTATATTGTCCACATACATGCTAACATGCCTTAGCATAAATGTATTTTTATCTATATGCCATAACATTTTCACACAACATTTACATGGCATAATATTACATATACGGGTAGTCAAGTCCATAGGAAACCCTACTTCATTTACTTATCTTTCTTACATAGGAGAGTTTCTTCACCAGCTGTGCTCGTAAAAGAGTTATCATATAACTGTGCTCGTAGGAGAGTTGTCTCACTAACCATGTCTTTCTCTTACATGGGAGAGTTTCTTCATCAGCAATGTCATGCATGGATAATATTTTTTTTTCATACATTGTTCATATCATCCTTGCATAGCTAGCTATGACTTTTTGGATTCCTACTTTTTTCTTGAACTACCCTTACATCACATGGTATTTATAAATAACATTGTATTATGACATTTTCTTTCATCCCATAATAATGAATATGACTTCATATTAACATATCTTAGCCTACTATAGCCTATACATTTAGACTTATGATGTATGTATGTAATGGATAATGAAAAGTAACTAAAATCCTTCACCTTTCATTTCTAGTCATAGCTCTTTCTTGTTTTGGCTTTTTCTTTTTCTCTATCCCTTTGCCTTATCCTTACTTGATCTTAGCTTTATCCTTTTTTGCTTTTAATCATCTCACCCATACATATGCCTAAACATATACATACATTCAATTGTTACTATAACATTTAAAATATGAAGAGTTGCTCAAACTCATCTATAAAAAATATAGGATAAACATAAAAGATAGCTTAAGGGTAAAAGTTCTTATAAGGACAATGAAGTACTAAACTTCAATCAAGCATGCAAATATGTCTGTCATTATCTCTAACTTATAACTTAACTGTCATCCTTCATCTTGAGCTCATTATCACTAGTTTCCTTTTATCTCATTAATAGTATCAACATTAACATCACCATTTAATCATGTAATAATCCATAGTTTAAGCCTTTAAACTATTTCCTAATTATGAATTTATATATATAAATTATCAACATATTCATTTCTTATCATAAACCATCCATAAAGACATTCATTTATAATCCTACCCCAACTAAATGAAGAACATGTCCTTTATTCATATATGACTCTAACCATAAGGTTTAGAGTGCTAAATACCATCACAGAACTCAATCTAACGCCAATTCTCTTTATAAACATAATTCATTTACATAAAGACATCCATAAAATCGATTATGACATCAATATTTCCTCCATCTCAACTAGAATGTAAGACATCCTTTTAAACTTGAATGCAACTCTAAACCTTAAGTTTATAATGTTATACAATATTTAAGAGCTCAAATAATATCAAAGAACTCAAACTACATCAATTATCATTGCAATTAAAACTTATTTACATAAGGAACAATCATAAGCTTATTAAGACATCAACTTAATACAATTAAAGTGTTACACATCCTTCAAGCCTTAATTCTTATCATAAATAAGAAGTTTAGGATGTTGGTGCTAATTAAAATTTAAGAAGTGAACAATCACCATGAATTCATGTAATCAATCCATATATATCAACACCTTTTAAGGCTCTAATTATATACTACATCAATATTGCCTTTAGTTCAATCAAGGTGTAAAACACTAATTAAGCTTAATTTCCTACTCCAATATGAATGTTAGAACACTAATTACCATTTAATAAACCATAAACATTGAGAACCTAGAGAAATAGCCCATACATCTAAAACTCTTTTCAAAGACAACATCAAATTTTATGGCATATTAACACCAAACTATATCTGTTCCATTACCACCAGCCCAAAAACACCATAAACACACTTATTCAAACATATACTAGATATAGAAAAAATATGGCGGATTATAACTTACTTGGAAAAGAGGAGAAAATCACTAACTTGCATAAAAGATGAAAGAAGATGAATGGGAAAACTTGATTCTTCTAACTTGATTTCATAGTCATAGACAAAGGAGAGGTTTTATGATGATTTTGGTGAGTTTTTTACTATTGAAAACTGATGATAATGAAGTTAGAGTTATGTTTATGCATAAGATAAAGAGAAAAGGATTTAAACATACTAAAATGCCCAAAGAAAGCATTTTAGAAAAAATGATCTAAAATGCTACTACAAACCCATTAACTTATGCTTTCACCCTTTTGTCCTTTTTCTTAATACACTTCAAACACCACTTTTGGGTGTGAATACTAATGAAAAATGGAGTTAGAGTTATGTTTAGGCAGAAAATAAAGATAAAAAGGTGTGATGAGACTAAAATGCCTAAATAAAGCATTCTAACTTATCGAAAGCTTTGATTCTAACCTTTTGTTCCTTCCTTTAACATACTTCAAATACTAACTCTAGGTATTTAAAATATATTTAAAACACTTCATTAATATGTCAATTAGTCACACATTAAGCACACTTAGATACCTTAGTAACCATCGAAGATCATGCACCTAACTATGATTATACCTTAACTTCCATCATCCTTCCTCATTTCTTTTCAACATGTTCATTAACATAACTTTCTTTCACATGTAGTATTGACACATTCGTCATTATTAAACCTCTAATACCATCATTTATGCATGTGCATTAATGATTATTTCTTACATATACATACTTATACATCATAACTTACACTTACTTTCTCCTTATGACTTAGCATTTTTACCTGCACATCTCGTAGACATCCTTTTTAACTCATATCATATCTTAATTAATCATCATTAAAATCACCACCATTTTAATAAATTTAGCCTCTTCAGTCTCATCACTTAAGGAAAGGAGTCCTCATTTATGAGAGACCCCCAAAAACCAAGTTTTTAGAAATAAATGAAAAACTATAGAGCAAAATAAGGAGAAATAAGAGAAAAAAGCTAAAAGGCAAAATAGGAGAGAAGCCATAAAGAAAAATAATTGTAAATGAGAAAGAACAACATAGGTAAAAAAATAAGAGAGAATCCGCAAAGCAAAATAAAAGAAATTAGAGAGAAAAGCTAGTGGCCAAAATAAGAGAGAAACTATAGGGCAAAATAAAAACTAGAAAGGAATAGAAAATAGAAAGTGTAAAAGACACCAAGAAGATAGAAGAAAACATTAAAAAGATAGAAAAATAAATGCAATCTTAGTACCTATTGATTGCTACTAAGAGAAAAATGTAATCCTAGTACCTACTAACTGTTGCTGAAGGAAGAGTGTGATCTTAGTACATGTTTACTGCTGCTTAGAAAAGAATGCAACCTTAGTGTCTGTTGGTTGTTGCTAAAGAAATAATATGATTAGTACCTACTAATAACTACTAATAGAAAATGTAACCTTAGTGCTTACTAATCACTGCTAAGGGAAGAATGTAATCTACCTACTAAACATTATTAATAGAAGAATGCAACCTTAGTACCTATGAACTATTGCTAAGGGAAAAGTGTAATCTTAATACCTATTGGTTAATACTAAATGAAGAATGTGATTTGAGTACCTATCTAATCTCTACTCAGGGAAGAGTCTAATCTTAGTACCTACTAATTATTGCTAATTGAAGAATTTAGCCTTAGTACCTACTAACTGTTGTAAAGTGAAGTGTAATCTTAGTTCTTGATGATTACTGTTGATAGAATAATCCAACCTTAATATTTGCTTACCATTGCTAAGGGAAGAATTCAATCTTAGTACCTACTGACCATTAATAAGATGAACAATGGAGCCTTAGTCCCTATTAGAAGTTGTTATGGAGAAATATTATCCTTGCTTATTTTTTTTAGTATTTATATTTGTGTTTTATGCTTGCTGAGTTTTTCCAATAGTCATTTCATTAAAACATTATTTTTCAAGCCTTACAAAATAAGGGGCAAACTATAAGCATTGAATTTTTGGATTACTAGGGTGTGGGCCCAATGATGAGAACTATCTTATTTGATCTAAGGAGAATAAAGATGACAATGTCCATGAGAGGAATAAGCTTTGTACAAATTTGAAATCAACCCAACCTTCGAAACACTAAAGTTAAAATCTACCTTCCTTGGGCTTGCATAAGACACATGTGCACTTTTCCCTTCTTTTACAAATATCCCTTTTAAATAAGAGAAGGGGGCCAATTTTCCTAGGAAACTTTACCTAAATCCACCCTTACAAACTCTATCCTATATAGAAACATATAACCTCCTATCGCCTAAACCAATCAAAGCAAGAATAAAGTTAATCCTTTTGCTTGCTCATTATAGTCTCCACCTTCCTTGGATAAAAACCCCCCCTAAAAGGTATCTTTAAGGGTAAATCCAAACCCTAGGTTTCTTTACTGCTCCCCTCTTTTCTTCAACTTTGAACCTTTAATCTTTGTGTATTAGGTCCTTCAAGGATTGTAAGCAAACTTAGTAGTTTGCACAGACCATACAAACCACCGCCAATGCTCATAGTATCACATTTTCTCTTTTTCCTTCTATCTATTCTTTTTTTTTTAAAAAAAATATTTTTGGTGTTTATGGTTATGAGAGAATGATTGAAAAATGTCCTAATGACCTATGATTTTATAACTTTCATTATTTTTTGATTTACCTCTCTAATAATATGCTGTTTTTTCTCCCCTTATTTGTATGGTTCAATATACTTAGTCCTCCAAGTGCTTTAGTTCATATATAATTCTTTATTTTGGTGCTCTTATTCCTTAAAAAAATGGACAAAAATGGTGATTCTTTCTACTAGTTTAGGGTTCTCTATTCTTGTCATGATACGTATAAATTTTATATATGTGTTTGCCTATATGATTCTTGTGTACCCTTATCCTTATATTTATTATATGGTTGTATAATTTTAGTGTGAATGAATGGATGCTAAAGTCTGTTAAACTTTTGTTCATGATTGTTAAAATGGATTAATTGGTTTGTAAAGGGAAATATGTAAAATAAACTAAAGATTTACTTGAAGAGCAATTCTCTAAATCCAAACAACTCAGTGCCTAAATAGCCTAAATCTTTGAGGGGGTGAAGATAGGTTGAGCCTTTAAAAGACCTATTTAGACTAATATACTTTCTTGCCTAAAATTTTCTTTTCAATAAAGTTGTGTGGTGACTTCATTTTAGCTTAAGGGCATTACCAATGAATTACCCTATTAATAGCTCCCTTAAAGACCTTTTTGCATTCCTTGTTTTTGTCCCTAGGCACCAAGAAGGGGGGTTGAATTGGTGTTTAAAAATTTAAACTAAAGATTAAGGGAAGAAGAAAGAATTGCAAGAAGACAAAGATTTTATAGTGGTTCGGGCAAAACAATCCCTACATCCACTCCCCAATTACT
>CATIWR010241296.1:0-35102 GCA_949677035.1 Omphalea diandra | reverse complement strand
TAAGCACTTCCATCCATCTCTGAATTCCTAGATACTCCTTATACTTTTAATCAAGCTCTAAAACACCATTATTTATGATATTATAACATGCACAACATAAAACAATTTGCCATACAACTATACAAACACTACATATATGTTCAAGTGTCCCCAAATGCAATGGTGCTTCTAAATGATTATTTATCTAATTCATATGCTCATGTGATAATGCCAATAAATGTGGCTAGGGATGTTACATCTTAAGATGGTTACATCCTCACTCCACATCTTGTTGAAATGAGCCAAAGCATAATCATAGGCACTACTAACCATATCATGACCAAGATACCTATATATTTATAGAGAAACATTTAAAAAGGTCAAAGTATGTATAACATATTAATCATGGAAAATTGTTAAAATAAGTGTCACTAAGAACCAATCTTTCATCCTAAACTTACTCATATGATCATCCTTTAAGAAAGGAAATACATGGACAAGCTAGAGAGCTAACCATGATCCTCTTTTAGTGAAGATTTCTAATGTGTAAAGCATACATTAACTTAAAGCATATAAAGGTTATGAAATATGGATCATAAGTATCAAGACCTCTACATATTCTGCCATTAGGGCCCTTTATAAGTCCAAACAAACCTTGAAAGAAAGAAGGAGTTGTATGGAGAAAAAAGTGAAAGAAGCTTATTGGTCTCAGTCAAAATGGCTTGTACAAACTAATTAGTGTTCTGCATAGCCTACTTAAAGGTTTATACATACCATGAATTGGTATGTATCTCTTGAACTAGTTTTTTCAATACAAAAAAGATAAGAAGAAGGGGAAGGGGGGAAGAAAAGGGAGGCCACTCAGATGCTTTAAGTAAATTTTGATGATTCTCCTATGTGATTAATCCTCTAAACATGCAATGGATTCTGTGTAAATTCAAGTAGAATAACCTTAAACTACCTTAGATCTTTGTGTTATTAAATTAAGGTTTTGTATTTTATGTGTTTAGGGTGTTTGAATGGAGATTTTGGTAGAGTAAAATTGGGGATTTTAAGTCATTTCCTCTCTCTAAATGGGGGGGGGGTATTTATAGAGGGAGAGAAGTACACTAAGTTTGGAATAATTATGGTTACACTTCATTCACAACCTAAATATATAAGGGCCATGAAGTTTCTAGAATCAAGGTTTTAAAATAGTTTGTACAGCCAAGAGGTTGGTTAGCCCATTATGATCATCAGATTTTAGACCCTAAAATGTAAGCACGATGATGAAAATCACTAAAATTATTCCTTAGAATGCAAAGGGAATTGCTCAAAGGAAAGAAACAATACCTTAAAAAGCTTTAAAAAATACCCAAAACCAAACCTAAGCACAAGGCTAACAACCTTGTCTAGTGGGATGTACATCCCACTAAACTAAGATATACAACCCATCAAATTAGGATGCACAACCTACCTTAAGAATGCACAAGCAAGGTTAAACCCTAAACTTGTTAACATTCTAGAATTAGTCCCCCCCTTAAACCTCTATATAACCTAGAATGGAAGATCTACAACCCAACCATTGGATATACAATGCTCATAAAAACCCTAATTCTAGAACTTTCATGGCCTTCACTTAAATTGGACATGTGCAAAAGGCAACTAAAACCATTCCATGCTCTGGTGAACTCTTCTTCTTTTATAAATATCCAAATTTTTGAAGAAAAAGGAGAGGCTTTGAAACCCTAGGGAAACTTTGCCAAATTTTCTCCACAACCACCACTTAGAGTAGAAACACAAAAACCCTAACTCATCTCAACCATTCCCAAAGTAGAACAAGGCTTTATTTTTTCATTCTTTAAGCATTCCTAATCATTTTGAAAGATATAAATCAAATGGTAAGCCTCTAAGTGTTAAAGAACATTCAATAGCAGCTAGAGGACCCCTTACTCCCTCCTTCTTCTTTTTTTTTCTTTACTTATTTTTTGATTTTGAAAATCTAGTAAACAAAGGCTATATACACTTGAAGTACTATGTATAACCCATTTTTTGCTTTATGTAGCCCTCACAATGGGTTGTACAACCCTCCTCTAGGATATTGTTTGCAGACTCTTTTTTCTTAACCCGAATTTTTTTTTTAATTATTTTTTGAGATGTTTGGTGGTTCCATTAGTAAAATAGGGAAAGGTTAAAGGTCTTAAGATCCCTATTCACTTAAAAAATGGATTCTTGAATAAATTAAAGATGGTTTTCATGATTTGTCTTGTGTTAATGATTCTTATTATTCCTTTTCATAATTTTTTTTATGTTTAAGGTTTTGTTTTAATCTTTGATAGTGACTAAATAAGGAGTTTAACACTTCTTAGACTTTGAGAGCCATCTCATGAGTGTTTGCATTTGGATTATATTTCTAATTATGTCATAATACATATGTTTTGGATTTTATAACTTTCCTTTAGATGATTGATATCCTAACCTTTTAAATGATTAAGGGCATTAGTAGATATTATACTCTTTGAAAGCAATTAGGGGGAGGATTCAATGACCCTAGAATCCCATTTGTGATGATTTAGCCTTGGGCGACCGAATTATTCCAAGGTGTTAGCATTCCATGTTTATAATTCTTCATGTTTTATGATTCATGCATTCATGTTCATTTGATTTTATTATGTTCATGTGATGCTAGAGTGCATGCAATTGAGGACTTATAAACATATATTGCGTGCCTTAACTTTGAAAAGTGGTAAGGTGTTGAATATAGAATCTATTTGCTTTTGTCATTTTATTCTCCTTTTACTTGCCTAATGATGAAATTTCTAACTTTTGTGTTTTTTTTTTTTTGGATGTAGGTGCTTGTTTAAGATAGACTAAGAATCTTGGACTTGATAATCATCCTTTGATAATTGAGTTTTATGCATGGATATGCATGCACACCCTATTCCATGTCATATATCCCCGTCCCCCTTTATGATATTCATGTTGTGTGATGGATATGCATGTTGTTGCCTTCACAATGATGCATGATCCTTTTCCCTTTGAATTGATGATTTGGTTTGTTTGATTGCATTAGAGGCATGTTTAAGGTTGTTAATCAAATTAATGAATAACTTGGTTAAAAATGACAAAAGTGAACTAAAATGCCCAAAGGCCATATCCTAATATATGGGCAGCCTGAGGGTGTTTAATCTCTTCCTTAAGTCATACCTAATTTATGAACCCAATCTCTAATGAGGTGAAGATGAAATGGAACTTCTAATTGACTTAGCCTAGGCTCAGATTTGCCTTGCTTAAATTCTTATGCCGACTAAAGTCGGGTGGCAACTCCACATCCTTTAGGAATCATACTAATGTATTGTCCTACTTTGGTCCCTGATGACCAACATTTTAGAGAATGGGGTTCGAACATGTGTGAGCCTAGAGGAATGCCCTTTGATCCCAAAATGTGACATGTTTTAGGGTTTCTACTAATATAAAACCCCTATCCTCTCAGCTGCTCATTAGTCGATAAAAGGATAAAGTAGCAAGTAAGATTCCACTTATTCAAGCATAACCACAAGAAACCCATTTTTGAGGCATTCACAACTATTATGTTGGTTGTACAACTAAAGGATTTATAAGGGATAAAGTTCTTGAAGGTTTTACTAGCTAAGGTTTTCACTTAGTTGTATAGTTAAGTAGATGTTTGTACAACTAAGTAACTTGATTGTACAACCATTTAATGGCTTATAGATTTGGGCATTAATGGACTTAAGATTAGTTTGGAGCTTGATCCAAGGCTCTCCATGGCCTTTGTCCTTCTTCCTTTGCAACTTTCCTTTATATTTTAGGGAATAATTCCCATAGATTTCATCATTACGCTTACATTTTAAGGCTTAAAATTTGATTTTCATAGTTATCCCTACATAAATATGATGTTATCCCATTCCTCTTAATGTAAATATCCCTTATGTATTTGACATTATATTTCCCATTCCCTGATATGTAAATATTCTCTTTTATGTAAATACTCTCTTTTATGTAAATACTTATATAAATCCCTTATCCCCTTTGTTAAAGGGATTCTTTGAGCACTTATACATCTTATTTATCATTGTAAAAAGATTATTTATAGATATTAACATCTTTCATTGTTTCTTTAGTTTATATATACATATGTTCTTTTGGGGTTTCTACTCTACCTAGTCTGAGGGACCAATTAGGCATAATATTTTCATAGTTATTTAATGAGTTTTGAGCTTGATTTAATGTTAATATATGTTTAAATCAAGTTATTTAGAGTTAATTCATGGTATTTCCTACATTTGGATGTTTTAAAGGAGTTTTCACAAGTTTAAAGAGAAATTAGATCAAAATAAGAAAAATTGGCTACTTTAAGGACCAAGCTAGAAATTTGGACATGCAAGAACGATCAACTTCTGTCATTCTTATCACAAAAGTCACATCTTGTGACTCTATATTCATATATTGGTTGTTGCGTCCACAACAAAAGTCATAGGCTACAACATGGACACATCAAATCCAACTTTTTAGCTTATGTTTTAGCTATTTTAAAGGAGTACTAAAGGGAAATACTTAAGGTTTTTTTAAAGGAGAGAGATGGGCAAAAAAATACCTTTAGAACCTTAAAAGAGGCATTTTGAGGGAAAAAAAAATAGAGAGAAATAAGATACAATGCAAGATCAAGTGCAAAAGCATTAGAGATCATTAGACCAAGGAAGAAGAAGAAGAATAATAATAAGAAGAAGAGATTCATCAAGCTATTTGAGAGATTTCATATTCCCTCTCTTTGTTCTTATTTCCATTGTTAAAGATGATGCTATTGCTTTTAAATTTACCTTGTTTTGTTAGTATGCTAGGCTAGATATTTGATCTAAGACCTTGATGTAGCCATGGATAATGATTGATTGATTTATGATTTTAATGACTATATTGGGATTTTATTCTTTTACAAGTGAATGATTCTTGAATCTAGTGCTTGTGATTGTTTGGCCATTAATTATATGATTTGTGTTTCATTTATAGATCGAGAGATTGTGAATTGAAATATACCAAAAATTACTCCCCTTAGGTTAATTTACAAGTAGAGATACCTATTTAACCTATTGTTATCATTTAAAGGATTATTAGATCTAGATGAGTGATTTGTTTCTTATTCACATCAAGCTATGGTTCTATAAAATATAATTACAAGTTAAGTGACTACTCGAGAGAAAGCACTTAATCATTATAGAGACAATTGATAGTTGTAATATAACATCCTCAACCCAAATTATATGCATTTTAATTACGTTATATTTGAATATATGCATTGGATAAATGATTATTTTGACACGTGAATTGGATAAGCATGATAATGACACATGCACCATTGCATTTGGGACACTTGAACAAATAAGTAATGTTTGTATAATTACATGGAAAATTGTCTTATGTTGTGTTGCATGTTATAACATCATAAATAATGGTGTTATAGAGCTCATTTTAAAGTATAAAGAGCATCTAAGGATTAGGAGATGGATGGAGGTGCTTAAGGAGTAAAAAAGAGGGACTAAAAGAGGAAAGTGAACTTCCAACCAGTAGGAATGCAACATCATGATTTTGTCTTGTTACAATACGTTTACAAGTGGAATTTTGACCTTTTAGGATCAAAATACATAGATTAGACATGAGGTACAATAGAAGAAAGATAAGAAAGAAAGCAAAGAAGAAGAATAAGAAGAATAAGGAGAGGGAGAAGAATCAGTTGCCTAAGAAGGAAGCCCATGGTTTTCTGGTACTGGGAAAAAAAGGTAAGTTAAGTTGTCTTCCTCTCAAATGAAATTAACCCCTCATGACATGTTAATCATGCATGGTTACTGAGAATTTTGGAGTATTTGAGGTAGAACTCTTGGATGGAAATTGAAATTCAAGAGAACAAGAGTTGATTGTATTGATTTTTATTGTTAGAGCAGAATTTCGTACCCATAATTTCATAACCCTAGAAGAGGAATTAGGAAAAGTTAAAAATATGAAAGTTGTAGCTTTATGAACTAATTAAATACATATGAAATAGTTTTGCTTGGTTTGGCGTGTGCGAGAAGTTATGGCTCCTTCATTAAGGCTGGTTCACAACCAATAAAAATCACCTCACTATTTCTATTTTCATATATTTTGATGACTTTATGTACTGATTTAGACAGTGTGAAACATGAAATTTGTAGGGTGATATCCCCTTTAAATACTTGTAAAGCAGTTTTTATTAATGTGTTGTGTCAAAAGAGATATGGCTCATTGACTGACTGACCATGTATTCGGATGAAACCTCATCAGTCTTTTAATTCTGTTTTCCAAGAATTTGATGGCCATAGATTCGCAATTTGGTGATTTTAAAGTTGTATATCTATGTATTATCTACATGCCTGTAAAATATGTTTGCCAAATTTAACATGGTTTTTGAGATATTTTCCATTCATTATGACTGATTATCAACATGTTGAAAACCTACTCACCTTGAGATTGGTCTCTTTTTTTTTTTTTGTGACTTTATAGACTAAATTAGACAATGAGTGAAACATGAAAAATTTTCCTTTATGTGTTCTATAACTTCTCGTAAATCATTTTTGGGATTGGACTTGTAATAGATATATCTAATAATGTAAGACCTACTCAGGCTAAGATGACATTGAAACAGGGCAAATTCATAAAATTGACCATAAATTATGTAGTGTAAATTTTAAATATGGTTTACCCATATATGTATAGTTTAATTGAAAAAAAAAAGAATCAATCATTTGGATTCGTGAGTTAAAAGTAATTATAGAAACAACCTATCAAGTTCATGATATTTTGCTAGAGTATATTTGTATAACAAGATGAAAATCTTATTTTATCATCATGGATTGATTTGTTGTATTGAAATAGGTCTTTGAGACATTAAAGATAATTGTGGGAATAAGTCGGGACCATCCACAACCTAACAAGCTTGAAGGAGGAAGTAAGTAAATAGCTAATGGTACTATACGTGTGATTGGTTAAATGCCATGAACATATACTCAATGGAATGAAATATTGTTTAATGTGATGATATTGAGGAATACATTGATAAAAAGATTGTTATGCTTTTGATTTATTTATGAGACATTGATAAATTATGACTTTGGAATGGGAGTATGTGGTGATATGAGCTGCCAATGTTATGGTTAGTCATTATATTGTTGAAATTTTGTTGGATTTATAGTTGATTTGTTGAAAGACTAATGCTTGATGTTGTTGGCACATAACACTATTTATAGCATGTGTGGCAATGATATATAACAACCTGTGTGGCAATAACATTCGATAGCCTATATGGCAATAATATACAATAGCCTGTGTAGTAGTAACTTTTGAGAGCCTGTATGGCAATGATATCTATAGCCTGTATGGCAATAATATATAACAGCCTGTGTGGCAATAACATTCGACAATCTGTGTGGTAATGATATCTATAGCCTATGTGGCAATAATCTATAATAGTCTACGTGGCAATAACATTTGATAGTCTGTGTGACAATGATATCTATAGCCTGTGTGGCAACAATATTTATAGCCTATGTGGCGACCAAATATGAAAGCCTTTGTGGCAATGACACCTATATCCTATGTGGCAACAATAGATGACAGCTTGTGTGACAATAACATTTGATAGTCTGTATGGCATTTAAGAGTAAAAACTCTTTATTTCGTGCATGGATATGATGATTAGTTATTTATATTTAAATGTTGGTATGTTATTTGAGATTGAAGTATCATTATGCATTTACTGACTGAGATTTAAATGTTGGTATATTTAAATGTTGGTATGTTATTTACTTTTTTTGCATTAAATTTTCTTTTAGGAAGAGTATACTAAGATTGCATCCAATTTACATTTCAAAGTTGATGTCTAGTAGTCTAATAAAGGTTGGACCAGTATGCAATCAATTAGTATTTAAGTTTTTTTAACCATGTATACTTTATTGTAAATAGTTACTATGTTGTGAAACTAGATACATAGTATAAAAATAATAATAATATAATTGAAATAAGGTATTTTAATGACAATGGATTGAATGAGAGGATTTTAATAATGTTGTGTCACTTTAGTATTCATGTTTTATGAATAAGTTATTGCATCTATTTTAGGAATGATTAGTAAATGGGACGTCACATGTAATGTTTAGTTTAACATAACATTAAATGATTAATGATTTCATGATTTTCCATTGATGAGATCAAGTGTCCTAGGTGTTTTACTATAATGTTTTCTTTCACAATTGCTTTTGCCTTTCTACAATTAAAACTTCCATTGCATTAGTTTTTTAGATAATATCTCAAGTATTTATTTTACATATTAAATTAGAATAACCATATTTCAATACTTATAGCCTGTGTCTCTGTGGGATGATATTTACACATGCTTGTGCACTATATTACTTGATTAGTGTTCACTTGCATTCTTTGGTAAGTTTTACACTTGTTAAAGGTGGGTGAAAATGATAGTTTAAAAATAAAGATATTGAGTAAACCTAAGTGTATCCCTTAGATTGACACACTTAAGAAGACCATGCGTATTCTCAATCCCATGTTGGTAAAAGAATAAGATCACACTTAGGAGAAACCCTTTAGACATCATGCATGGGAGCAATAAGGTTGGAAGGATCTTTTGAAAATAACATGTGCATCTCATGCATTTGTGCATATGTTATTCATTCATGCATTAACCTAATAATCCCTATTTTGCTGCCATCATAGCTTCATCTAAACTATCGTGGAAGAACAGGAGAAACAGGCTAGCTAGGAAAAATAAGACACTTAGCCCCATCCATAGATCAGAGTTATTCATAAAGCCAATAGTGCTACCTGAGGTAATAGAGAAAATAAGGGCTAACTTCGACCAAATAATAAAGAAGAGGATTGTCACAGAAGTGAGCAAAAGCTTTAATGAGATCTTCAAAAAGGATAAAGCATATGTTAGTAGGCTTGATAAGGGGAATGCACCTATAGAGACACTATTCATTATGTGACCTAGGCCAATGTTTGTAAAATATATTTTTATTAATGAAATGGTTGCAATTTTATTAAATATCTTTATTATATTGTGTTTATAGCCAAATGTTAAATTCCGTGAATAGATAATTATACTTAAGCTCATCAAGTATGTGACTTGATAGTAAAATCATTAAGTGTAGAGAGTTTTATTCTAAATTTTCCCTAGTCAATCATTAATGTTGGGATAATAATGAATAAAGACTATCATTTATTTTGATTGATGACTATGTTTTACTAGTCAGAGATATGAGATATTAAGTTAAACACATAAATACATGTTTAAGTAATATTGTATTGGACTGACCTGTTATAAGAACACTACATGGATAAACTATTAGAAGTAATTCTCATGCAATAACATTAACTTAATCTTGTATGCTAGAAATCACCTCAGATTTCAATATGATGAACTCCATGTTTTTATGTAGTCTAACATCATCTTTAATATGATGATCATATATGCTAGTATTAGAGTTGGAGTAAATCATATCAAGAAATATGGGTGATTGAAAAGGAATTTGTCCCTCATGTATTTATGAGAAATATATCTTTGGGCCCTTTAATAAGTTAGACTAAACAGATTGCATGGTCTTATAGAAATGAATTAATAAAGGTTATCAATGTTATTTTATTTCAGTCTACTTGAAGATCAAGAAATAATTGAACTATATAAGGATGACATGATCCATCTCTTATATTCAATTGAGATATAATGTGACAAAAGGAATGTTATTTGCAAGATTGGTTAGGTGGAATTAATGACTTTCACATAATTTAGGTAGTCATAATGTCTTGCTATAGGTCATTTATGACTTGTGGACCAAAAATAATTTTTAGGCTACTACGCAACATTTTGTGAACCTATAGCAAAATTGGATTTATTGTTTTTTTAGATTTAATTAAGATAATTAGGGATATTATCTTAAATATTTAGACATATACTTTGTTTTAAAAGTTAAAACAAGTTATCATCTTATCTATATCTTTTAAGATACATAGTTGATGTATATATCTTAATAGTTAAGATATACAAATGTTTTAAGGGTTTTTTGAATAATGAGTGTGCAATTATGTTAACTTTAAAAAACACAAAAGAGAGAGTCATGTTAAAACCCTAGTGCTAGCACACTATTTGATTTCGAGATAGCTTATTTGTCTGGATACCTATAAAGGACATTCATCCTTTGTTAACTTATAGATCTAACTCCAAGCTTGAGGTAAAGTGTTATCAGTGTAAATCCTCTTTTTGTCTTTCAACAGATCTATGGTTCTTATTCAAATTGGTATGTTTTCATATCCTTTTTATTAATTTCATCAAATTGTATGGATCTTTAATAGGCTTTGTATATTGAAAGTTTTCATTTTTCCATTGTGCTTATCCTATAAAACCCAATAGGCACCTCCTCTTGTGGTTATTGATGATGATCTATTTGGGATGAAGGAATATTATGAGCGTAATCTAGCCAAGAAACCAAGTAGTATGACCATAACCTATGGAAAGCATGTAGAAAATGAGAAGGAGAGTTCATGATTTGATGGCCTTGCTAAGCAACTAGAAAAGATTCAAAAGGCTTGAGGCACTAAGGCTTTTAAAAGAAGGACTAACATTTAAAAGTTACTTGCTTGCAAGCCTTAACAGCTCCCTACTAATTTTCAGATTCCTGAGCTCCCAAAGTTCACTAGAACTCAAGATGTGAGAAACCATATTTGCTCATATGTGTTAGTTATGAAGACATTTAAAGTCCTACAAATACCATGCTTGAGCTTTTTGAGTTGTCATTGGAGTGATCTGCGAAAATATGGCATCATAACCAGCATAAGACAATCAAAGGAGATTGGAAGAGTTGATGAAAGCTTGTAAAATGCACTATTCCTATAATTTATATCTGCAGGTTAGCTTGTAAGATTTAGAGTCGTTGAGATAAAAGATTGGTGAAAGTTTCAATGATTACTTGAAGAGATGGAAGAAGATGGCTTCTAAGACTAATACTATATCGATGGAGAGGGACAGGTTAAGATGATTGTTAAGGAAGCCCTGTTTGGCATAAACATAAGAATTAGAGGAAAGTAGGTGTGCAATTTTAAAGATATTAGAGAAGTTGGCCTACAAGCAGAGGAGTTGGAGTTGGAATCAAAGAGTCAGTATCGTGAGAAGAGTGCACTACTGCAGGCTTAAGAGGAAGGAAACAAGACTGCAGATGTGAATGCAGTACGACCTCTAAGGTAGTTTATAGATTTAGGTATGCCACTGTTTAAGGCATTTGAGAGGTTAGATAAAAAGGGAGTATTAAAGCCATTGACACCTAAATCGCCTTCTAATCCTTGTTGAGAGGCTATTACACTAATTTTTATTGTGATTTTCATCAAAGAGCTAGACATAACCATTACAAGTTGAGGCATGAGATCTAGGATCTCATTGATAAGAAGACTATTATTCCACTAAACTCTAAAAGGTCAAGCATAAGAAAGAATTCACTTCTAAATTATTGAAATGTCCCATCACCAAATCAAGGAGCTTTTAAGGAGATACCCCTTATGAAAGTTATAGTTACCACTTATGCTATCAATCCTTTAGAAAGTTTAGATGAGGAAATCGAGGAATTAATAAAAAAAATGACGATTAAGTTGTGGGAGGAGAGTGACGAAGAGAAGGAGGAGCAATATGTGAGTCATGTCACTAGAAATGGGAAGTATTATCTTGATCAGGAGGATCCCAAAGATCTTAGGGTTGAGAAAGAGATGGAAAGGTTATTAATGAAAGAAAGGAAGAAGAAAACCTTATTTTGAGGCAATTGAAGAAGATATTAGTATATGGGAACTACTTATTACTTCTTAAGAGTATAAAAGTGTTATGGTTGAAGCATTATTAAGCTTAGTCATCTTTAAGGAAGCATCACTCAAGGATGTAGTGGCTTTGGTCACCAATAAAAAAAAATCACTTTTTTAATAAAAACTTGAGATCACAATTTAGCTTTGTTCATTTGAGCCGAGGTGAAAGGAATGCCAACTCCATGTATGATGGTTGATGATGGGTTTGGAATTAACTTTTTTCCTTTAAAGCTATTACATAAGTTTGGGGTGTCTGAAAAGGATTTAGAGACATCATATAGGATTATCTATGCTTGCAATGATAGGAGGAGACTAGCTATCAAAGTGTTCAAGAATATGGTAGAGACTGGGGTAATAGAGACTATGGTAGAATTCATAATATTAGACATTCCTATCACTTTTTCACTATTATTGAGAGACTATGGTATCATCCTTGGGAGGATTGCCATCCACTATGCATTAAAAAGTGAAAAATTCTTACAAAAGGGAGAATCACAATTTGTGTTTAAATAAGGGATATAGTATCGACATTAAGCATAGTTGTTCTTTATCTTAGGGTTTTCAAGTTGTTGGAGTTACTAATAAGTGCATGGATCCAAATGTAGCAAGCATTATGAAGAACATGAACTTCCTCTTAAGATAAGGTTTGGGGGAGAATTTCATAGGTATACCCAGGTTCCCAAATATCCCAACATAGACTACAAGAAAGGGATTAGGTTATTTTGGGACCAAAACAAGCATATGGTAACGGATATACGAGTTCCATTATCTGACTTCTTGAAGAAGGAAGGAAAAGTGGTAGAAGAAATAGAAGAGGAGGCCATCAAAGAAGAAAGAGGCAACGATTAATCGAAAATTGACCCACAAGATGACTCAGAGGAAGCATTCTTTTAGATCCCGCTTGAAAGTGTAGAGGCTAGATATTAGAACTATCCAAACTCCTTTAATAAGGAGGATGAAAAGAATAACAAATAGATGAAAGGCAAATAGGTTATGAAGATAGTGGAAGGCCAGGAAAAGGATCGGTCTACTATTTTTAATAAAACTTAAACAATTTGGCCAAATGCATGATGAATATTATAAGCAATATCTATTAGATTTATAGGTATTGGGAAGCCAGTTGAGAAGAAACAAACCAAATAGGCTGGGCTAGAGGAACCCTATAAAGATCTATAGTGGGAATAGAGTGGACCTAGTGCCTATGCTAAAGGAAAATATATAGCACTAAACTTTGTGGACATTGAGAACATGATTGTGTACTCCATTGAGCATGTTAAAGTAGGGGGAGAAGAGGAAGGAGAGTCTTTTAGAATCTAATGGGTTGAGATGGATGGAATGTCATTATAGGAGAGCTTCATGAAAATTGAGATTAGGGATAATAAGATGAAGCAAGAATTTACAGGTGTTGTAAAGGTCATAACAAACACTAGGGACAAATATGAGGCCAATCCTAAGCAGTTGTCTAACAGCTCAATGACTACTCTTGAAATGGCTAATAAGAATATGGGTGAAAAAGATAAGAAGACTAATGTTGAAGAACTCTAACTATACCTCTTGAGAACCTTCCTTTCTTGACACCTCTAATGTCCTAATCTTAGTCTTTTTAAAGAAAATCATGCATTCATTTTTTAAGTTTAAAGCAATCAACGACGAGTTTGCCTATTTGTGTGATCTTTTTCTCTTTTATCATTTCCTTGTGTGATGCCTTTCTTGATGGTAGTGTGTATGAAATGCATCATTTCATGAATATATTTAATATTAATTCTATTCATACCACTACATTTAATTTGGCACATAGCAGAATCAAAAAATCTTACTCATTGCCAGTCATGTCAAGTTGAAGAATAAAGGAAGTTTGATTAATTATTGAGAAAGTACCAAAGGGTTTTTACTTAGACATATAAAGACATGCCAGGGGGTTGATCAATGAATAGATGAACATTGGATTCCAATGTATCTATTTATGAGACTGGTAAAGCATAAGCTAAGATAAATGAGACTAGAATGGGCACAACTAGTAAAGGAGAAAGAGGCAAAGTAAATAAGAGCTAAATTTCTAGTAATGGCTCTAGTACTGAAGAAAGATGGAAGGGTAAGAATGTGCATAGACTATAGGGATTTAAATAAGGCATGCCCTAAACATGACTTTCCTCAGCCTTACATTAATGTTTTGGTAGACAATTTATGACTTGTGTTATGTATTCTTTTCATGGATGGGTTCCTCAGCTATAATCAAATCCTCATGACCATTACAGATAAGGTAAAGACTATTTTCATCACTAAGTGGGACACCTATTGCTATTAAGTAATGTCATTTGGGTTGAAAAACACTAAGTAATCTACCAGTGGATGCTTACTGCATTGTTCCATGATCTAATTCATAAGGAAATAGAGATGTATGTTGATGATATAATGGTGAAATCAAAAATTTGAGGACACTTTGAGGCCTTAAAGAAGTTTTGACAAAGGCTTGACCATTACAACCTCAAGCTTAACCCTAAGAAGTGCATGTTTAGGGTTACTTCAAGCAAGTTATTAGAACATGTAGTCAGTGAGAAGGAAATCAAGATGGACCCAGATAAAATGAAGACCATTTAAGAAATGCCTATATTGAGGACAAAGAAGGACTTCTAATGAGGTCACCTTCAATACATCAGCAAGTTCAAAGTTAGACTTACACTTATTTGTAAGCCAATTTTTAAGTTATTGATGAATGATCAACCTGTGATGTGGAATGAGTAGTGTCAAATCTTTTGAAAAGATAAAAGAGTATCTCTCTATTGTGCCAATACTAAGACCACTAAAGTTAGGAAAGCCATTGATTTTATACTTCATAGTAGAGGAGAATGTTATGCGAGCAATGTTAGCATAGGTAGATAGAGAAAGGAATGAACATGTTGTATACTACCTTAATAAGAAATTGCTCCAGTATGAAAAAAAGTACATCTAGACTAAGAAAACTTGTTTGACAAGTCTAGTGCTACTCGATTGAGGTTATTCCAAAGGTCGTTCAAGTTTAGTTCCTTCATTAAGCCCTAACCTTGATTGGGAAATTAGCAAAGTGGTTAATATTCTTGATTAAATTAGATATCAAATATATGACCAAAAAGGTGATCAAAGGTCATGCAGTTGCAAAATATCTAGCTCAGCAACTACTAGTAGAAAGAAATTCTAAACTTTTGTGATTTTCTTACGAAGGTTTAAGAGTGATAGAGCCACAATAATTAAGGACGTATTTCAATAGGGCAATGAATAAGATGTTGGACCTAGCTAGGGCGTTTTGGTAAACCAAGCTTGTTTTAATGATTACAACACACATCTAAAAGCTAACTCTCATTCAAGTTAGTGAGTAAGATCTTGCAAGTACATCAATATTTTAATCAAAGGCTTTAATAAGAAGAGTTTTAGGAAAAATTCTAAGTATTCAAATCTAGCGAGTGATGTTGCATTTCAACAGGCATTATGGCTTCATCAACGAGCATTAAAGATTTTCAATAGGCATTGAAGTGATGTCAAAATATGAGTTAAAGTTTATAGACCCATCAACCATTGACTCTCTTATGGCTTAATAAGCATTGGATACTAAAAAACTTGAGCTTCATAAGTTAACCTTCACAACGGACGTTGTATTTTTTCAATGGGTTTGGCTCATCAACACCTCAACAGGCATTGCATTTTTGCAACAAGCATTGGACCAAGCAACTTGATGTGAATAGAACCCTCAAAGTCTTGACATAGGCATTGGACTTATACCAACGAGCATTGAAAATCACCTAGAAAGAGCTAGAGTTTTTAGACCTTTAACAGTAGATGTTCAAAAGTTTAACAGGCATTGGGCTACTTTTCAATAGGCATTGAAAGAAAGGCAACAACTGTTCAAGCACTATACAAAATCTTGAAAAATAAAGCATCAAGTTCACAATCCCTAGAGATTTGCAATGGGCATTGTCCATATCCCGAGTTGAAATTTAATTCCAACAAGTGTTGAGAAGCTCCAACAGTCATTGAAGGAGTTGGTAACTAAAAAATTTGAGAAAGTCAAAATAGGAGCATTTGGGTAAATCTTTCTCAAGTAGCTAGTTCCAATGAGCATTTCAATGAAACCAACAACCATTGAAGTTGTATGTCATCCAAAAACAAGTATGAAAACTATCCAACAGGCATTGAATGACTACTTTATGACATGGACTTGTAGCCCTTTTTCTAACGGGTAGATTCGTGTATTTGCCTATAAAAGGACTCTCCTATAATAGAATTATGTATAGAAAAAGTAAAAAATGGTCAAAAGCAAATTTATTCTACTGTGAAAACAATCTTTAATAAACGGGGTGAAACAAGTGTGATCCAACTTCAAAGGAAGATCAATTGTCAAAAGCTTGCATAAGACATCTTCAAAAATAGAGTTGAAAAACAAGCTTAAGACATCTCTCAAAGCTCTCCACCAAGTCGAGCATAATTTGTGAGTATGGTCATTATTGTTTATTACTTGAGCGAGACTGTTCTTTCTCATCTTTAAATTCTAAATTCTTTATAGAAAGATTTTTGGTTTAGGAGATCTTAATAAATCTAAACCATTTTTGTGGAAAGTTTAAGGTAGTACCTAAAAACTACTTTGGAAAATGATTTTCATACCACCCAAAAGTCTACTTGTAATGGCTTAGTAATGCCAAGAAACTACTAGTGTAAAGGTGATTGATAGCACCTAGAATCTATCTTAATAGTGAAAGGATTTAATGAAAGACTAAAGGAAAAGGCATAGACAGGGCTATGACGAACCTCTATAAATTGATTATGTTGATTCTCTTATTTCCATATACAGCTATCATTTGGTTTTTACCTGTCATTTCCCTATTCCACCCCCTTTCTAATGCACCAAGGGACAACAATTGGTATTAGAGCTTGTTCTCTATTAAGGCTTAAGTGGTCAGAGTAAAGATCATGATAAGTCATGAGGAATCATAATATATCCATAAGCCACTATTCTTCAAAGGAGATTACTATGGGTATTAGAAAAACCACATGGAAATCTTTATTAATAGTGAAACCATATATCTATGGGACATTGTCAGAGAAGGAAGAGAAGTTCCAACTAAATTGGTTGGAGATGTTCTTATTCCCAAACCCAAGAGTGAGTGGACAGCTAAAGAGAAGAAGGCAAACCTAAAGAGCATACGAGCTATGCTTGTTCTCTTATATGCAATCCATAAATCTCTACACGCAAAGTTGCAAATGTGCACATCAGCAAAAGAAATCTAGGACACTTTATACACTCAGTATGAAGGCACCAATGAAGTTAAAAATAAAAAAATAAAAATGCATACATATATATATATATATATATATATATATATATATATATATATATATGTGAAACTTTTGTATACTAGCCTAGTGTGACCATAACTGAGATGTACAACAAGTTCATTGACAAAGTGGGCACTCTCAAAACTCTTAGGAAGTCTTACTCTAATGAAGATATGGTTACAACGATCCTAATAACTCTTCCCATCCTACTCCAATGAAGATATGTTTATAAGGATCCTAATAACTCTTTCCAAAGATAAGTGGGAAGCTAAGAAGGCAACCATAGAGAAGGCTAATAAGCTGAAAGTCCTATCTATAAATGAACTTATGGTTTATGGCTCATGAAATCACTCTTCAAAAGACATATGAAAGCTCTAAAGTGAAAACGAAAGATTTGGCCTTAAAAGCCAAAGAGGTACACTTTGAATCCCCTTCTTCCTCTTGCATGCTAACATCGTCTTCTAGTGATGATGAAAACAATAGTGAAAATGAGCACCTTGCCCTCATAACAGATAAAGTAAAAAGATTTATCTCAAAGAGTAATAGGGCAAGGAGAAAAAAGAAGAAAAGTAGTAAGATTTTTCTCATTCGTTATGGTTTCAACATGAAAATACATATAAAGTACGATTATCCAAAGTTGAAAAAGAGTAAAGTTCCTATTAAGAAACACACCACCAAGAAAGACAAAAAAGTATACAAGGTGACTTATTATGACACAAGTGACTCTAAACCTAATGAGGAGGGTACCAGATAAGGCTAACCAATCTTTGTCTCATGGCAATTGAGGAGAAATTAGATGAGTCCTTAAGTGAGCACTCCTCCAGCAACGATAGTGAGAATGAGGTAAATCCTCTTGATTCTTATTCTAGAGATGAGCTATATTTAATTATCATCAAGCTAACCATGAAAGTTAAGACTTTCAAGTCTAGTGCCTCCACTCTTAAGAGAGAGAACAAGTCCTTAAAGGATTATGCTAAGAGTCAAGAGACTCTAGCTAAGGAGGTCGAGTCTCTCAAGGTTAAGAATTTGAAGCTTAAGGATAACCTCAACAAATTTATCAAAAGAAAGGAGAAACTAAACTCCATCCTTGAAATCCAAAGGAGCCTATCTATAAAACATGGTTTAGAATATAAGGTTTCTACCTTTACTACTCCTACTTCCAAAATTGTCTTTGTTAAGGTTAAGGAAGTTAGTGTGCCAAACTTAATTAGAATGTTTAAAGTTCCCTAAAAGGGAAATGCCAAGACCAATGGCATAAAGGCTAAGTCTCAGTATATTCACAAATAAGCCATGATCCTTCTAGAGCCAATTATGCCTATATGTATTATTCCTACAAGCCTAAGAGGCAAAATCTCCAAAGGCACAAAAATTAGCATGATCATGCTTATAAGTTTACACCTTATATGAGAGCATGTCACATGAGAAATACTCCTGGACAATTAGCTTAAAGGAGTTACAAATCTCATAAACATAATGTGCATGTTTTACCTAAAAATATGGCATTATTGCATTTTAATAGTGAATGCTTCTATTATGGCATTTATGGCCATATTGCCTACCATTGCCCTGCTAGAAGGCATGATGAGCATATAGATAAATTTGATCCCCTATGACCTAAGATGATTTAGGTACCTAAGACTTGATTAGCTTTGTTTTGCAGATGTGATTGAAATTCCAAATTGGAAAGCAAGATTGGTATCTGCATAGTGGATGTTCAAAGCACATGATTGGAGAAAGGGAGTTCTTCATGCTACTAGAGAAATTTGAAGGACTTGGAAATGTATCATTTGGAGATAATGGGAAAGCCAAAATCGTTAGCATAGGTAAAGTTGGTAAGGATGTTGACTCACCTATTCTTGATAAAATATTACTTATTGATGGACTCAAACAAAATATGCTATGTGTAAGTCAGCTTTGTGACAAAGGCCTCAGAGTTATGTTTGCACCACAAGCCTGCTATTTGTCAAGAATGAGAGACAATCAAATTTTATTCATTGGTAGGAGAGTTCATAACATTTATGCCATTGATTTAAATTCTCTCATTAACAATGATGCAAAGTGTCTAGTGTCTATCATCAATGAAAGTAAAACTTGGCATAAAAGGCTAGGACATGCAAGCGTGGAACTCCTCAGCAAGCTGAAAGGAGAAACTTGGTTAAAAGTCCGCCAAAAATCAAGTTTTCAAAGGAAGAAGTTTGTGAAGCACGTCAAAAGGAAAATAGGTAAAATCTTCATTCAAAGACAAGAACAAAGTAAGTTCATCTAAACGCTAGCAATTGCTTCACATGGACTTGTTAGGACCCACTAAAGTATCAAGCTTAGGAGGCATACATTATGCATTTGTCGTTATAGATGATTACTTTAGGTATACTTAGGTGTTGTTTTTTCCTCACAAGGACTATGTTTTAATGCTTAAGACCTTTGCTAAGAGAATTCAAAACCAAAAGGATTTAAAGATCTCTTTAATTAGAAATGACCATGGAGGAGAGTTTGAAAAAGCTAAATTCCATAGCTTTTGTGCTGAGTATAGTATCTCACATAACTTCTCAACTCCTAGAAAACCACAATGGAATGGTGTAGTAGAAACGAAGAATAGAACTCTTCAAGAAATAGTTAGGACCATGTTAAATAAGTACAATCTATTTAAATACTTATGGGTTGAAGTTGTAAACACTTCTTGTTATGTGTTAAATAGAGTATTGGTCAACCCTTATTGAAGAAAACTCCCTATGATTTATGGAACAATAGCATATTTTAGAGTCTTTGGTTGCAAGTGTTTTATTCTAAACACTAAAGACAACCTTAGCAAATTTCATTCCATATCCGATTAAGGAATTTCCCTTAGATACTATATTATCAACAAAGGATGTAGAGCTTTCAATAAGAGAACTCTTATTGTTGAGGAGTCTATACATATTGTTTTTTATGAATCTAACCTCACTTCTTTAAGAAAAGAAAAAGATGTTGATGATCTTTCAAGTCCCATGATTGAGCTAAATGTTGGAAAAGAAGGGAAGAATGTGGATAAGCCATAAGAAATGAGGAATGAAAAAAATTTAGATCAACCTCTTTCTGCTCCAAATGAAGAGCAAACTCAGCGAGAAAGGAACTGGATCTTCAAGAAAGATCATCTAAGAGATCTCATCATAGGTGATCCATCAAGTCGGGTAATAACTAGATCATCATTTAGAAATGCATGCACCAATCTTGCTTTTATTTCCTTTATTAAGCCTAAGACCATAAATGAGGCCATAAAAGATGAGCATTGGGTAATTGTTATGTAAGATGAACTCAATTAGTTTGAAAGGAACAAAGTATGTACCTTAGTTCCTTGACCTCAAAAACTCCATTTTAGGAAGCAAATAGGTCTTTAGGAATAAGCTTGATGAGCATGGAACCATAGTTAGAAATAAGGCTCAATTAATAGCCAAAGGCTATAACCAAAAAGAGGGAATTGACTTTGATGAAACTTTTGCCTCTATAGCAAGTTTGGAAGCCATTAGGATTTTACTTACATTTGCTTCTCATATGAATTTTAAATTATATCAAATGGATGTCATGAGTGATTTCCTTAGTGGTTTTATTGAAGAAGAAGTTTATGTTGAACAACCCCCTGGTTTTGAAAGCCATTGCTTTCCTAACCATGTGTTCAAGCTCACCAAAGCCTTATATGGCTTGAAGCAATCTCTAAGAGCTTGGTATGAAATATTGAGCAACTTTCTTATAAAGAAAGGGTTTTCCTAACGGTTGATATACACAACACTTTTCTTTAAAAAGAAGAATGGAGAATTATTACTTATGTAAATATATGTAGATGATATTATTTTTAGTGCCACTAATGTTTACTTATGTGAAAATTCTCCAAAGTGATGAAAAGTGAATTTGAGATGAATATGATGGGAGAACTCAAGTTCTTTCTTAGATTATAATCAAACAAGGAAAGGAGGGAACCTTTATTAACCAAGCCAAATACACAAGGGAACTAATTAAAAGATTTAGCATGGAGAACAATAACCTGTGTAAAACTCCAATGAGCACCAACATCAAACTAAGCATAGATGAACATGGTAAAGTTGTAGATTAAAAGTTGTATAGAGTTATGATTAGTAGTCTTCTTTATCTAACCGCATCTAGGTTTGATATTATGTTTAGTGTATGCTTATGTGCAAGATATTAGTCTAATCCTAAGGAGTCACACTTGCATGCTGTAAAACACATACTCAAATACCTTAATGGTACTCTTAACTTAGGACTTTGGTATCCTAAGATTTCTTCATTTAAGTTAAATGCATTTTCAAGCGCTAATTTTGCTAGGTGCACCTTAGATAGAAAAAGCACTTCAAACACATGTCAATTAATTGGTGAATGTTTAGTGTCTTGGAGTAGCACAAAGAAAAATTTATTTATTTTGTCTACAACTAAAGTTGACTATGTGGTAGTAGGTCTTTGTTGTGTTCAAATCCTATGAATGAAGCAATAACTTCTTGAGTACAAGGTTATTATAAATCAAATGACGATCAAATATGATAACACTAGTGCCATTAACTTGTCCAGGAATCCCATTCAGCATTCTAGAAGTAAGCATATAGATATAAGACATCACATCGTAAGGGATCACATTAATAATGGAGATATTGTACTAAAATTTATTGATACTAACTATTAATTGGTAGATATTTTTACTAAACCTCTTTATGATGAAAGGATGCAATTCATTAAGAGAGAACTTGGAATGATTGATGGAAGTACATTGAGTTAACATCAACAACTTCATCTCTTTCACCCTTGTTAATTTATGTATAATCTTTATTGATTAATTGTTTGTGTTATGTGAAATGATTTCAATTGAAGTCTTTAGATTCTACAAAATAAATATTTTAATTGTGTATTGTCTTGATTAAATGTCTCTTTATTAATTAAATCTATGACAATATTATTGAATTTAATTAATAATGTACATCAACGTAGCTTTGAAAATGTTTGCTCATTTGAAAATTTTATTTTAAACTTGTTTTTGTTTTGGAAAACAAGGCCAACAGTAGCAGCCAATTTGCCAATGACCATTGTGTTATTTGTAATTTTCACCTTATTTTTCTATATATCCCTATGATAATTGTAAATGTCCAATGATCGTTGTTCTTCACCCAATGGGCATTGTGAGCAACAACCATCATTGAATAAGGAACACTTGCTTGAACAAGCTAAAAGTCATGTCCAACAACTATTATTTTGTTTACAACGGCCTTTGATGGTCATATTTTCTAAATAGGGAGCTCTTCAAACTCCTTTATATACCCTCAAAACCTTAAAGTTGTTTTACTATTGCTTTCATTGTGTTTTTGCTCTCTCTCTCTCTCTCTACATCTCTTTGTGTTTGCTATCTACTTTAATTTTCTCTTACATCATTCATCAAACACCAAACCAAATGGCACCCAAAGTAGAATCAACCAAGAGATGTAAACAACCTTCCAAGAAAAACCCATAACCCTCCTACTCAACTTCAAAAACTAAGGAAAACCTAGCCTCAGTGATTACTCAATAGAAGAAAAGGTCATCTGAACCATCCTCTGCACCTCTATCCTTAAAGAAGGCCAAGTTTGTCCCAAAATCCAAAAGGAAAGGAAAGGAGACAAAAACAAAGCAAACTCCCCTCATTGTCTAGAAATTTCATCTCAAATTAGAAAAATGAAGGAATTAGCACTAAAACTCCTTAAAAGGCATATAGAGGGAGGCAAATTTTTTGAATGGACCCATCTACAAAGGTACGGGTTGGCATATCAAGTATAAGAATTGATGATAGGGATAAGGTGGGAACACTTTTATCGCATAAAAGAGCCCTCCTATCTAGAGCTTACAATTGAGTTACTCACTACCTTAGAAGTTGTAGGAGGTTATTATCACACATATGTGTAAGTGGGGACCATTAATTTTATACTGTTCAGTAAGAGATACACTTTAAGGCTAAAAGAATTGGCTAAATGCTTTGATGCCACTACTACTGGAATAACAGAGTATCCTTCCCACTTTCAAAGTGGATGTGAACTAGTTTTAGAAGTCAATCACAGATAGGAAGAGTAACTATAATAGTAAGGCATCTAAGATAAAAGGCCAAGCCTTGAGGAAAGCATATCTATTTATAACTTGTAACATCAACAGAATAGCCCAATCAAATGGTAATTGCACCATCACATACCTCTTCCATTTTTAGTGTTGAAGAATAAATAAAGAATAAACACACCACTATTCTTGATGTAAAGGATAGATGGTCAAGTGGATAAGGGAAATGAGTTTGTGAAACGACATTACATCATTAGAATTACAAATTATGGAAAGGCCATACCCTTAACAAAAGAGGAACTTAAGGCAAGAAACATTATATTGAAGAAACTGCCACATAATGAATCCATTTATGAGAAAATGTTATTGAGTATGGAGATCCTTCAAAGGCTCAACTTAGGCCTATTAAAGAGAATTCTATAAGAAGGAGAAGCCCCTAGACCAGACCAAGATGATGGAGAAGTTGAGGAAGCCATCTAACCATTGATTATTATTATCGAAGATAAAGGTACTAGTGATTTTACTCTTGCTTCTGCTTCTGTGTCTGCTACTACTCACATAGAATTTGAGAGAAAAGTCTTTGATCATCTTGTAACCATTTCAAGTGTTATTTAAAGGGTTGAATCCTTCATCATCTCATTTCACTAAAAAGTACAAAAATTACAAAAGGGATATGAAGGATGTCAACCAAACCCTAGATTGGATAACTGAAGGACTAAATTTGCAACTTGGTACTCCAACTACTCTAGTAAAGTCAGAAGCAGCAACTAAGTCTAAGGAGAAGCCTAAGAACCATCTCTTGGACCTTTATCTATTGTCATCTTCATGTGCATATTTTCTCTTTGTTTCATTTATCTTATCTTTTTTAAAAAAATGATAATGTAAGGGACAACATTTCTTTAATGAATATAAGTATTTTCTCACCTTATCTATTCTTACTTAAGTTATCTTTATTATTTCTTTACTTAAAGGGGGAGAAATATCTAAGCATGAGAGTAAAGGGGAGTAAAATGCAAGAACAAGGCAAGCCAAGAAAGATGGAAAATGAATGTTATGATTTAATTTGTATGATTTCATTTTGCAAGAACTTGGTATTATAAAGTGCATAAATAATGAGACAAAAGGGGGAGTTAAATGAGCCATTTTAACTTATGCATTTGTCAGTTATACTTAAGATTTATATGATGTACATTACTTGTAAGATTATTTACCCTAAATAGATTATTTTTCATTTTAACTAAGCTTGTTTTGATTATTACAAACACATCTAAAAGCTAATCTTGTTCAAGTTGGTGTGTAAGATCTTGCAGGTACATCATTCTTTTGATCAAAGTCTTTAAGAAGATGAGTTTTGAAAAAAAAAAACTCTAAGTATTCAAAGCTAATGGGTATTGTTGCATTTCAACATGCATTATGATTTCATTAATGGGTGTTAAATATTCTCAACAGGCATTGAAGTGACACCCAAATGTGAGTTAAAGTTTCTGGACCCCTCAACCATCGACTCACTCATGACTCAATAGGCATTGGATGTTAAAAACACTTGACCTTTACAAACTAACATTTACAATAGGCATTACATTTTCAAATTAGGCATAGCTCATCAACACCTCAGTAGGAGTTGATGACTAAACAAATTGAGAAAGTTAGAGGAGGAAAGTCTAGGTAAATCTCTCTCTAATAGCTAGTTCTAACAGGCATTTCAAAGAAACTAATGGTCATTAAAGTTGTATTTTTACCCAACAAGGGGTGTGGAGATTGTCCAATAGGTGTTGAATGAATACTTTATGACATAGAGTGAGAGCCCTCTTTCTAACAGCTAGTTTCGTGTCTCTACCTATAAAAGGACTCCCCCACAATAGAATTATGTAGAGAAAAAGTGAAAAATGGTCAAAAGTGAGTTTATTTTGTTGTGAAAGCAATCTTTAATAAAAAGGGTGAGACAAGTGTGATCTAGCTTCAAGGGAAGATCAATTATCAAAAGCTTGCATAAGACATCTTCAATAATCGAGTTGAAGAACAAGTTTAAGATATCTCTCAAAGGTCTCCGCCCAAGTCAAGCATAATTTGTGAGTATGTTCATTATTGTTTATTGCTTGAGTGAGAGTGTTCTTTCTCATCTTTAAATTATAAATTCTTTAGGGAAAGGTTTTTGGTTAAAGAGATCTTAGTAGATCTAAAACATTTTTGTGAAAGGTTTAAGATAGTACCTATAAACTACTTTGGTAAATGGTTTAAGTAGCACCTGAAAAGTCTACTTATAATGGCTTAATAGTGCCTGAAAACTACTAGTGTAAGTGTGATTGATAGCACTTGAAATTTATCTTGATAGTGAAAGGCTCTAGTGGAAGACTAGAAGAGAGGGCATAGTGTAACAACCATTTTCATTTACAAATCATGGCATTCATATCCAAAAATACATATGCATAAAGGTTTATTCATCATACATACACAATCCAACATGTATTTAATGTACATATATGTTAACTAATGTTCAAGGCTAGTGACCATAAACTGGTTCCTATCTAGTTATATGTACATGACACAAGGAGGGAGAGAGAGTTAGAATTCAGTCAACATCATGCGGCCCATATGTCTCTATGCAAAACTTTATGTACCAAAGTATCCAAACCGTATGCTTCAGTATTTGAAAAACATAATTGTGATTTGGTAAATCACGATTTAATAAATAAAAACAATAATCAGATTCTTAGGGTATAACCAACAATCAAATATCATCAAGATACATTACAAGTATAACAATTGACTATGCAAATGCAAGTGTAATAGATTGATTTTTGTCATGACCTTATAAGGCAAACACTGCTCCCAAGAATTCATATGATTCAAGTGACATTTGATTTTATTGTCCAACATATAACAAGTGAATCATTTGATCAATAAGATGTGCCAATAAGACATATTAGTCCCTTTTTCCAAGTGATTTGCAAGTGTTTGACAAGCTGGTCGCAACATCCTTTTAGTTCCATATACAAGTGTTCACTTACAATGGTATACCAAGTAATCATTAAGAGCATATAATTCTCACTTGACTTTTATTCATATGTAAAAGGTAGCAATGCAATCACATATACATGTAATAGAACATAATCACATCATAAATTATCACATATACACATTAGAATCTATTTGTGGTTTTTTACTTACCTTTTAATGTGACCAACCTTTACGGTGGGTTTGGTTCTCTCTCTAGGGCTTCCTTAAAGTGTTGAGATCCTAACATTTGATACATATACGGCTATAACTATGTCAAAATGATTATGAATGCTTGGTATGCAACTATAGGATGATCCATAAAAGTGGACCTAGTGTTTGTGCATATTTTCCTTATATGGCAGCCTGACCTTGCTACACTCTCACAAAAATAAATCTAGATGTACTTATCCAAATGACTTAATTATTTTCTTCAAATAAACTAGACACATAATGATAGAACATATTCAAATTTCATGTCAATATAAGATATATAGAAAATGTAGTGAATTTTTGAATTTTGCCCTGTTTCAATGTCATCTCAGTCTGAGTAGGTCTTACAATCTTAAGTATATTTCAAATTGTACAAATCAAATTAAAATTGGGCAAAACACATAAAGGAACATTTTTCATATTTTAGTCATAGTCTAATTTAGTTTATAAACCAAAACAAACGACCAATCTCAAGATACGTAGGTTTTTGACATATTGACAATCAGTCATAATGAAGAGGAAATATCTCAACAACCATGTTAAATTTCGCAAAAATATTTTATACACATATAGATAAGACATAAATATATAACTTTAAAGTTTAACACATTACCAAATTCCCATTCTATGGCCCTTAAATTTTTAGAAAATAGAATTATAAGACTGATGAGGTTTCATCCGATTCAAGGTCAGTCACAATCAATGAGCCATGTTTCTTTCCACATAACAAATCAAGCAAAAATGATTTACAAGTACTTAGAAATGATATAACCCTACAAATTTCATGTTTTTCACTTTGTCTAAATCAGCACATAAGGTCATCAAAATATAAGAAAATAAAAAGACTGAGGTGATTTTGGTTGGTTGTGAACCAGCCCTAATGAAGGAGTCATATCTCCTCACACACACTAAATTAAGCAAAACTATTTTCATGCATTTAGATGTTGAATAAAGCTACAACTTTCATATTTTACATTTTTCGTAATTCTTATTATAGAGTTATGAAATCATGGGCAAAAAATTATATTCTAACAATAAAACCAACATAATCAGCTCTTGTTTATCTTGAATTTCAAACTCCATTCATGAGCTCTACCTCAAATACTCTATAATCTTGCTAATCATGCATGATTAACATGTCATGAGGGATTAATTTCATGTAGGGAGAAGATAAATTAACTTACCAATTTTCCTAGAACAAGAAAAGTTTAGGATTCCTTCCTAGGCATCTCAGTCTTCTCCCTCTCCTTCTTCTTCTTCTTTTTCTTCTTCCTTCCTTCCTTCATTCCTTCCTTCCTTTCTTCCTTTGCTCTCTCTTTATTCTACTGCCCCTCACATTTAACCTCTCTATTCTGATCTTAAAGGATGAAAAATTCCACTTGTAAACCTATTATAACAAGATAAAATCATGGTGTCTCATCTTCACTAGTTGGAAGTTCACTTTTCCTCTTTTAGTCCCTTTTTCTTCACTCCTTCATCACCTCCATCCATCTCTTAATCCTCATATGCTCCTTATACTTTTAAATATGCTCTCAAATACCATTATTTATGATGTTATAACATGCATACAACATAAGATAATTGGCCATGCAATTATACAAACATTACATATATGTTCAAGTGTCCTAAATGCAATGGTGCAAGTCGTCATACTTATCCAATTCATATATCTAAATGATCATTTATCCAATGTATATTTTCATATGGAATTGCAAATCATTTATACAATGAATATGTTCATGTAAGAATACCAATGAATGTGGATAGGGATGTTACACAAAGCCAAGGTTGTGTCGAACCTTTATAAATTGATTATCTTGATTTCTCTTCTTTTCACATATAGCTTTCATTGGTTCATACTTACCATTGCCCTATTCAAACCCCTCCCCCTACCCCTCCCTCTCATTCCATTTGGGCTAAATTCATTAATCCAAGTAAGGGTTAGAAGGACATAAGTATTCAAAGATTTCTTATTGCTAGTTGTCTCTCACATGACTGATGAATGGGAGATGAAAAAAGAGCATTTGGGTTTATATTTGGAACATTTGAAAAAGCTAACCTAAACTTCTAAATGGTCATGTTCCACCATCTCCAGCAAGAAGAAAGTGCAACAATGGATGTCGTGGCTACTTTGGTTTTTGTTTAAGATGGATTTGATAAGATGTCAATGAAGCCTTTGATTACACCCAAGTGTAAGACATCATGCTATGTTGAAGAAATGTGATGTAAATGTCTATGGAAAATCATTTATGGTATTATGGTGTAAAAAGGTACTTCGAAAATGGTGCATACCCTAAGGGGGCAAAAAAGAAGGATAGAGATATATTCAAAGGTTAGCATTGCAATTAATGGTTTCTTACAACATAATGTACAAACGAATGCCAAATAGGGTATATTTAAGATGTTCGATAAAAGAAAAAGCCAGGAGGGTGATGGAAGATGTACATACAAAGGTTTATGGTCACCATATGAATGGGATGGTTTTGGCCAAGATAATTTTGAAGATGGAACTTATTGGATGATTATGAAGTAAGATCACATCAAAAATGTTAGGAGTTGTCACAAGTGCCAAGTTCATGGTAGCTTCAGCCATCTATCACTAATAGAACTACAGAATTTGACTTTGCCTTAGTCGTTCACAACATAGGGAATCGATGTGATTGGAGAAGACAAACCAGCTTTTATAAGAAAGCATAAGTATATTATAGTGGCAATTGATTACTTTTCAAAATGGGTAAAAGAGAATCCTTCTAAAAGTTAGGGACAAAGCAAATGGCCTAATTTATAGAAGAAAGACTTATTTGTCGTTATGGTGTACCCATCATATTATGATGGATAATGAAGTACATTTTCAGGCTAAGGTAAGGATTATCCTAGAAAAGTACAGGGTGACACATCACAAGTCCTTACCTTACATATCACAAGTAAACGGTGTGATGGAGTTAACCAATAAGAATGTTAAATACAACCTGCCTAAAATGATGGATAACTATAAAGATTGGTCATAAAAGTTTCCCTTTACACTATAGGGATATCGAACCATAACCATAGCATCAATGACGATGACCCCTTACTCTTTAGTATATAGCATGGAAGTGATATTGCCAATAAAAATAGAGAAGATATCCCTCCGAGTATTGCTTGAGATGAATATTCCCTAGTATCAGTAAGTCAACAACTAGTATGACCACTTGGCTTTGTTAGATAATAAGAGGTTGAAAACCTCTATCTTATTTAGTTTTATCAAGCTAAGATGGCACACACCTTCAATAAAAGAGTTAAAATGAGCATGATAAAAGTTGGCAATTTAGTGTAGATGGCAATACGACCACAAACTTAAGATTATAGGGAGAACTTTCAGCTAAATTATAAAGGTCCCTACATGGTCAAACAGATGTATTCAAGGGATGCTATAAAGCTATCAGACATCAATGAAAATGAGTTCTCTAAGCTATTGAAACTGGATAGGTTGAAGAAATACTTCATATAAGGAAGTGAGAAAAGTAAATAACTCCACTAAGTCAAAAACTTGAAAGGGGAACTTAAGTATAACTTAGGGCATAAAAAGAAAAAAAGAAAAACTATGAGCTCGCTAAGTCAAAAACTTGAAATGATGATTTAGGGAAAAAAAAAAAGAAAAATAAATAAAGCAAAAGTTGAGAGAGTGCTAATGATCACTGAGTAAGTGATTGCACAGTATTAAAAAGGATATTGAATCAAATTAAGGCAATGACAATAGGCGAATAAGGGATAAACAATAAGGAGCTAGCATATAATCGAGACAATTAAAAGATCTAATGTGACATTATTAAAAGTAGTGAAAATGCATGCAGATTATGATGATTCATGACAAACGTAATATCAAATGAAAATAACAAAAGTTATCCTAGTCAAACATTTATTTGAACTAAATGAAATACAAGAAGTTCTTTTTCCATGTGCTCATTATTACTGTGAATGTTTAGTTGAGATTAGGAAGTCCTATGCCTCTAACTATTATGTAGCCAAGCTTCATGGTCAACATCATCGAAGATAGAGGTCTTAGCTAAAAAGATGTGGTAGATATGGTGATTAGCCCATGTGGCCTCTACCTTATCCAAAAAGTGTTAAATTCAAAGATCCCTCTATAAAGGTAAGAACAAAGCCCATGTATCTTGTAGAGCGATGTATTTATGATGGACCCTAGCTAGGCCATAGAAGGTATTATATGTCAAAGTTAAAATGATGATGCACCCTCCATAAGTCTTCAGGGTGATCCCAATCAATCTTCACCAAGGCAGGTCTAATAAATTTCAGAGTTTGAAATATGAGACAACCACTTAACTCATTTAGCTCTAATAGAAGTAAGCCTTGACATACATCAATTGGAATAATGTTATGGAAAGTAATGCCTCATGTCCATAATGGGAGCTTCCAACAAACCTAACTTCTCTTGTAGTCACATATGAAAAAAAAATGAAAAAAATGAAAAGCTCGTTAGGTTAAAACCTAAACAAATGGCCTAAGTAAAAATGAGCAGCTCATTATATTAAAAATTCGTTAGAGCAGTCAAAGGCAAAAGTTAGAGAAAAATATATAATAATAATAATAATAATAATAATAATAATAACAACAACAACAACAACAACAACAACAATAATAATAATAATAAATGGAGAAACAAATAAAAGGTTGCGAGAGAAAATCATACCTAAAATAATAACAGACTCCTAGCAAAAGATTCATTGATGCCTAAGAACGCCCTATCCAAGCTCATAGTGGTTTCACCAAGGATCATAGGAAGTGAGGTCTTTCCTAATTCAATCTGCTTGATGAGTGGCAAAATGTGTAAATCAATCTCTCTTCATCGTCTCTCAATAGTAGAAATTCCTCCATCAGAATAGTCGCTAAGACACTGGCCTAAGCTACCTTAACATAACCTCTTAAAGAATGAAGAGTGAGAAATAGGGATGTGAGAATCTTTTATTCTCTAAAAGTGTATAGGGGTACTTTATCGTATCGTAAATCAAACAAATTCCATCATTTTTTGAATATTCCAAGTAAGGAATATGATCCATCCAGTAATAAGACAGTCAAGAATGGCCCTAAATTCCTCTAGTAAGGGGACAAAACTCAGTCTCACTAAAGTGAAAATAATAAGTAGTTGGATCTCATAAATCACAAGATGCCCAAAGGAAATCAATGTTAAGTTAGACAAATGAAAGGTAGTGAAGGGCTTTGAAACCCACCTAAGATAGATCAGACTAATTATATAACACCCATTTTCATTTACTAAGGCATGACATTCATGTCCAAGTATCCATACGTATAAAGGTTAACATATCATTTCTACACAACCACCAATGCATGCTAATTTTCTTATTCAATGTGTGCATATGTTAAGTACAACGCATTTAATATTAGTGACCATAAATTGATGCCTATCTAGATATATGTAACGACATAAGAAGAGAGAGAGAGTTAGAATTCAGCCGATAACCTAAGCTTCATGTGTCTATATGCAAAACTTTATACTCCAAATAGCCCACACTTATGCTTCACTGTCTGAAAAAACTAATAATTATGATTTAGTTAGTTACGATGATTTGGTGAGTTACGACTTAGTGAATAAAAATAATAATAAGATACTAATGCCATAATCAAGAATAAAATATAATTATGATACATTATAAGTACAAGCATTAACCTATGCAAGTGCAAATGCAATAGTTTGATTAATTTTGTCATGATATTGGAAGGCAAACACTGCTCCTAGGAATTCATGTGAATCAAATGACATTTGCTTTTGTTGGCCAACATATAACAAGTGAATTATTTGGTCAATAACATGTGCCATGATATGATATATTTGCCCCTTTTCTAAGTGATTTGTAAGTGTTTGACAAGCTAGTCACTACATCCTTTTAGTTCCATATGCTAGTGTTCATTCATAATGGTATAGCAAGCAATAATTAAGATCATATAATTCTCACTTGACATTCATTCACATGTCAAATGTCACAATTCATTTACATATACACATAATAAAACCCAATCATATCTTAAAATCACATATATACCTATTAGAATCCAATTTTGGCTTTTACTCACCTTTAATGCAACTAACCTTTACAGTAGGTTTGAATCTCTCTTTTGGGCTTTCTCAATGTGTTGAGATCCTAACAACTGATTTTATAATAGGTTTGAATATCTCTCTTGAGCTTTCTCAATGTGTCGAGATCCTAACAATTGATATATATATATATATATATCATTATAAAATGTGAAAATGAGTTTGCATGTTTGACATGCAACTATGGTCATGTTCCATGAAAGTGGGATAAGTACCTAAGCTTATTTTTCTTGTATGGCATCCTGATCTTGCTACACTATAACTGCAATAACTGTTGCTATATTTATCCAAATGATTTGATTCTTTTTTCTTCAAAAACTAGACACACAATATACAACACACTCAAAATTTAGGTCAATGTAAGTCCTATAGAAAATATGGTAAAATTTTAAATTATCAATGTGACCACAGTCTGATTAAGTCTTATATTTTTAGCTATATCTCAAATTGTGCAAATCCAATTGCAAACATTATTTACCAGAAGTTACAAAACACATAAGAAAAATTTAATGCTTTTACACCTTGTATAATTTTGTTTAGAAGGCCATCAAAATAAATGATCATTCTCAGGGTGAGCAAGTTTCAATATATTGAGAGTCAACCATAATGAAGGAGTGAAATGTCCTCACCCATAATATATTTTTGGAAAAATTTTTATAGAAATCTATATGATACATAACTCTATAAATGTCATGTTTTTCACATCACCTAATTCCCATTATATGGCCATCAAATTCTAGGTAAACATAGTTAATAGATTGAGAAAGTTTTAGCAGGTTCAGGGTCAGTCACAATCAAAGAGCAATATCTTTTTCCACACAACAAATTAAGCAAACAAGTTTTATAGAAATTTAGAGGTGATATAAATCTACAACTTTCATGTTTTATACTTTGAATAAATCAGCACATAAGGTCATCAAAATATATGAAAACAGCCAGACTTAGGAGGTTTCGATTGGTTATGAACTAACCCTAACGAAGGAGCCATAGCTCTTCACTCACACAATATTGAGCAAACAAATTTTGCATGTATTTATATGAGATATAATCTAAAAATTTCATGGTTTACAATTTTCCTCATTCTTCTTCTAGGGTTATGAAATAATGGGTGCAATAATCTGCTCTAACAATAAAACTAACATAATCAGCTCTTATTTCTTTAAAGCTTCAACTTTCATAGATGAGCTCTACCTATAATTGCTCCATAATTTTTACTAATTATGCATGTTTAACATGGTATGAGGGAGGAATTTCATATAGGAAGAAGATAAAATCATTTACCTCTTTTGCCAAAACTAGAAAAGCTCAGGATTTCTTCCTAGCTCACACTTCTTATTTCTTTCTTTTTTAGCTATATTTTTTTTATTGCAACCCCTCACATTTTTTCCTCTATTATTTTCTCCTAAAGGAAGAAAAATTCAATTAGTATACCTACTTAAGCACTACAAAAATCTGGCAAAATAGCGACAAAAATTTATTATAGTTAACTAATAAAAAATTACTGAAGGATTAGTGATAGAATTGTAATAATTAGCAATGGATTTGAAATATGTCTTTGATTTGGATGTGATGCACATTGAGAAGAATGTTTTTGACAATGTGTTTTAAAACTGTGATGAATGTGGAAGGTGAAACTAAAGATAATGTTAAATCAAAGGAATATCAAAACAGTTTTATCGAAGAGCAAAATTAGATCATGTTCTTATACCTAGAAAATATCCAAACGCCTATTACACTCTTAACAAACAAGGAAAAGTGGCTCTATGTGAATGGGTTAAAGCATTGTGATTTCTAGATGGATATGTCTCAAATATGTGCAAATGTGTGGATATGCAAAAGCTTAAGTTGTTTAGGCTGGAAAGTCATGATAGTCATATGTTCATGTAATAATTAATACCAATTGCGTTTCAAGAACTACTTGCAGCACATGTTTGGCAAGCCTTAATGGAGTTGAGATTGTTCTTTAAGGATCTAACTTCAATTGTTATACATGTGGATAATATAAGGCGGCTAGAGCAAGAGATTCCTGTTATTTTGGGTAAGCTTGAACATATATTTCCCCAAGCTTCTTTGACTGTATGGAACATCTCTCAATTCATCTTTTATATGAAGCGAGCATTGCAAGTCTAGTTCAATATCGATGGATGTATCTATTTGAAACATGCCTTCATAAGTTAAAAATATCATGCAAAATAAAGCTTAGATTGAAGGTTTGATATGTCGAGCATATTTGGTTGAAGATGCTTTAGCTTTTTGTGTGCACTACTTTGAGCCCCCACGTTAATACACGACATCAAAAAGTCCCCTAAAATAACGATGAATGTAGAGGAGATTATGAAGAATATGATGGGATGCTTAGTATATTCAAACTTGCAGGTCGCCTATTAGGACGTTCAAAACAAGAATGTTGACTGACAAAGAATATCATGTTGCGCACACATACATTCTACTTAACTATGAGGAAATGGCACCTTTTATTGAGTGAGAATTCATCTATATTTCTATTTAACAGCAATAATATGGAATTTCATTTCTATAATAATGTTTGTTGATATATATATATATATATATATATATATATATA